>JXSR01S008236.1:108270-133991 GCA_000969725.1 Ophiothrix spiculata
CTCCTTGTAGCATATCTAATGTAAGGTATTTGTATACATCAGATATGCTACAATGAGCAACATGTAGGAGTCGACAACTGGACCCTTTTGCCGCGGCGGTACACATTTTTGAATTATGTAATATCTTCATTAACCAGTTTATTCAATTTAATGGTAAAAAACCAGCAGCATCAATTCCAATATATTGCATTTAAAATTTCGTATGCATCTTAACAAAGAGGCCATGAAGAAATTATGAGGGAAATCGGATATTATTAAAATACCATATGGACAAGCTAAAGCTCTGTGGAAAACTGAAATATCTGGAGGGTGTCTGAACACAAGTGGACAAGACGATTTTGTCCTGATAGTGAATGCTGACTTATGTCTACATGTATAGATGCTCCTCAGACATGTCAGAATTTCTGCCCATGGGCTATTTGACATTATACTGATACTCTTAAATTGAATAAATTTGGTTAGCTATCCTCTAGTGATAGTGCACATGGTCCTCAAGAAAGTTAGAGAATGAGAAATTTATGTAAAATTGTATGTATGGACAATGTATAAAAACCATGCAGGGAGTTTATATCTGCAGCTTAAAATGTGGACAAGAAGATTAATAAGAAGATTTGACTTGTGTAGCTATGAATAAAATAAGATGTTAGACTTTATGCCCCTGTGGTATTTGACATACCGATACCCTTAAATTGAATAAATTAGGTTAGCTATCTTCTGCTGATGGCACACATGATCCTGAAGAAATTGTGAGAGAATTTTGTCAATTATCTGAATGGACAATTTATGGAAAGCTCTGCAGGGAACTCAAATTCTTGCAGCTTGTAAATTTTGACAAGAAGATTGAATTGATATTACGATCAAGTTGTGTAGGTTTTTACTCTGGATTTTAGGGGATGAGAAATAATGAGAGGAAATTACCTGTGTGCAAAATAGGTTGATTGATGCCTGAGAAGATTTTTTTTATATTGAATACTGATTTTGACCTTGACCCATTTCACAGATAATGTACTAGGTAGTAGAGTCAATAATTCAAAAAATCAGGGAGAGATCGGAATTTATGCTGTAGGTAATCTGACATTGTACAGGTATAACTGAGGTTACATAGCTATGAAATAAAATGATCAAGATGGGACTATGAGGAAAAGGACTGATTGTATGGACAAGTTAAAGTTATCATTGGTCAAGTAAAGTAATTCTAGCTTGCTTACAGAGTTGAAAACAAAAAGGGCCTGTCTTGTATTGAACATAGGAGTTATTAAATTATTTAATTTAGTTATATAGTATCTTTATTCCATGGACGAAAATGAAATGAAATAAAGTGATCATGATGATATTTTCAGCGGCATGAAGAAATTATGAAAATTACCTGTTTTTTCTAACATGCTCTGTCAAATCTGTAGCACTTACCAGCTCTGAAGAAATCACTGACCAGCTCAGATTTCTGCAGGTGTCTCCTCATGTGGACAAGATGATTTTTCCCGACATTGACTGCTGGTTTACTACTCATATAACACGATCCAACTTTAGTATAAATGCCTGTGGCTATCAGTCATGATCTGGGTAATTGTAGAGTTGTTACCTGGATAGCTAGCTACTGTAGACAGCAGTCAATCATTGCAAGTGTACTTAATACTCAGAAAGAATTCCATTAACCAGACCCTATAGGCTATTTAGCATCTAGCGTCAAAATTCAGCTTGCATGCATTTGTTTTGTTCTATGTCACATGCAAAGGGGAACATGCATTTAGTACTTCTACTTCTACGTTTATTCTCATCAAAGCCTTTTCAGCATCTAGATGAGCTCTCTGGTCCTAGAGAGATGATACTTTTGAAGGTATAGTGACTATGCACTCTGGTCCTAGAGTAGATGACGTATTTTGACATACGGTCACGGTTGCCGGGGAAGGTTCCCCTACTCTTATTTCGAACGGCCGTAGCCTAGCCCGTGACGTTCTTTTACATCCGACAGTGTGTCAAGAACACTTCAGATGGGACCGACGGCTTTACGTGCCCTCCGAAGCACGAAGCATGTAGAGCAAAGTTTCTTGCTTAAGGAAACAAGGAGACGTACCGAGAGCCGAGACCGGGACTCGACCCCACGACAGACGAATGCATTTTGATTATGAGTCCAACGCTCTAACCACTCGGCCACGCTCCCCTCTACTAGTATATAGTATCTATAGTATCCTATAGATTCCTTAGCTGAATTTATGTCATTACCCTTAATTCAATACTGAAATGTTGTGCAAAACGAATTAAATTTAATAATAAATTTATTTGTTTTCAATATGAAATGAGCAATGTGATTGTTTAATAAGTTGCTTCGATACTTCCTAAGAATAATAGTCACAAAGTCATTTCTTCAACAATTTTCTCCATACCAAAATTGAAGCCGACTACACCGAGACTCTATGCAAACATATTCAAGCACCCTTAAGGCTGGAAATCATCTCCCATACATATGTCAAAACTCCATGCATGAATTCTTACAAGGGATATGAAGCACCATCCTACATGTTTATCTATGTATTTATCATAACATTTAAGTCTGTATGGACCATAAGCTTATGCATTTGGTCACTACAGGTAAAGCTGATATTTCCACACAGTGGGAGTTGTGCAGCATTTGATATCCATTTAGACATGTGGCGAGGTGGTGTATGATAGTAGCTGTGAAAGCTATCATAGTATTTACCTTCGGTCATTTGAGTTATCAGTGTTAAATTTTTGTTTCTTCCCCTGACAGTTTTCTCACGTTAAAACAGGCTAGAAGTTGTTACCCGCATAAAAAAGGCTATAAGTTGCATCTGATGACCTTTCCAGCATATATGGTCATTGATTTTATTAAAAAGCCTGTGTGACATTTTCAAAGATGCTCATTATCAATAAATCAGACATACTGTGGACTTGTTCACATTTGTGTGTTAGTTTGGAATCTTATGGGTTGATATTGTATGAATACATCATGCAATTCCTATATGGGCTCATAATTTGAAACATTTTTAAAGGATGTTATGTTTAGCATAATTTATCGGAAGCACATATAGCGCAGTCAGTAAGTGTAAAGTGTAAAGTTCATTCCTGGATGGTTTAGACAGGAGGCAATGTCAGACATGGCATGAAACCAGTGGTAGTCATATTGATATTGGAGATACATACATAAATACAGAGATTTATTTGCGCTATGCCTCCCTGATTTGTAATTTCACTGGTCTCTGCACACTTTACAGGTACAGGCATTCTCTAGGGCGCTGAATCTTGATCAGCCCACATATGCACCATCGCTACCCAGATCAGCTCCCTGAGTTGAGTTCTGATTTCCATGAGAGTAGTAGTAGTTAGTTCCTTGTCCAAGGGAATTTCAAGCACACTCAACTTTTGGCGCCAGCAGTTTTGAACTTGGGACTTTGTGCGAACGCCTTACCGCTTGAGCTAACATGACTGCTATATGGGTCTTTGCATATACTGCAAATAATGTAAATATCGGTGCATTACCACAAAATTGCTTGATTTGAGCTCCATGCCTTTGAGAGATATGTAGCAGTGTTTGGATCTCTTCACTACACCAAACTAAATATTTTTCGAATAGTTGTGTTTAAGAAAACATTGATCCATGAAAAATTCTAAGTAAAAAATGCCCACCAAATAAAGACAAACAATCATTTGAGCCTCAGAGTGTGAACAAAACTCCAGTGATTGAAAGAAACTTTACTAACACACCTTCTTAGAACTGCAACGATTGACCAAAATGCGCAGGCATGATTCTATTTGGAGATATTGATCAACTTTGCCATTAAACAATTTACAAGGATATGTTGTAGCATCAAGTGGACGGTATGCAGGGGATTGGCAAACTACTTACAGTTTGATGTTATCACACATAGAAATGTATTTTGCTTTTAAGATGCATTGCTCACGAGGATTAAGTCATGAAACTTGGTCAGCAGGGAAAAAGACAATTTACTTACTCAGATTGTGTTATTAGATGACATTTATTTACTTGATCAATAGCAAAGAGATTGTAGAAAACTGGGAGTAGATATGATCAATGTCTTAGAAAGTCATTGCCATATTGGAGGCCAGGGAGAGGAAAGGGATGACATGTGGATGTTGATATAATGCATGTGAATTCTGGGATGTGAATTGAACAACTAAAACCAACTCTAAGCAAGGATCATTGATGTTTATCACAAGCACCTTGAAAGAAAAGATGCCAAAAAAATGAATATAGAGGAAAACAAGAAATACATTTGCTGATTTTTGACCAATATCTGATATGAAATAATGTAACAAGTCAAAAAGGTTATGCATTTCTATCTAAAACGTGGATCCATACACATTATTTTTGTGCACATTTATACTTTAGAAACCTTAGTTAAAAACATCCAGTAATTTTGCCAATATTTTGTTTTGTTTTGCATAGTTTTGAATTATAAGATCATGACTGGTAGGGTTATACTAAATAAACAATTGACTTTCAAGGGCCTTTTAGAACTTATAACAGGAAGTGCTTGCTATTTGCCCTGGTTTGATATAAAAGCTTGTGCTACGGGTATTATTGTTCAAAATAGCTTGCTTACATGTACATAACCACTTGACATTCAACATCACTGAGATGATGAGTACTTGCATCGTCTTACTACACTTAAGCAAACCAAATTATGATGGACCGATTCTTGCTCTCCATCATCTCCTGTCCAGGCCCCATTGCTAATGATAAAGTGTGCTAGAGTCATGAATCTGACCAATTTCCTGCCAATACAGTTTCTATTAACTTCCTGCATTGCTCCCTTGTTGAAGATATGAAACTATGTATGCATGAGGATAGTATATATAATATGGTAGTGTTAGTGAGGATTGCTTTAGTGAGTTTGATGGCAATTGGCGAGTTATACCATACAAAGAGTTGCTTGGACCCCTCGGCTATTGATGAAATGATCAATGCCAATACAGTTTCTATTAACTTCCTGTATTGCTCCGTTGTGCAAGATATGGAACTATGTATGCATGAGGAATATGGTAGTGTTAGTGAGGATTGGCTTGGGGAGTTTGATGGCAATTGGTGAGTTATATCATATAAAGTGTTGGTGGGACCCCATGGCTAATGATAAAGTGATCAATGCCAACACACTTTCTCTTAACTTCCTGTATTGCTCCCTTGTGGAAGATATGAAACTATGTATGCATGAGGAATGTGGTAGTGTTAGTGAGGATTGCTTTAGTGAGTTTGATGGCAATTGGCGAGTTATACCATACAAAGAGTTGCTTGGACCCCTCGGCTAATGATGAAAGTGATCAATGTCAATACAGTTTCTATTAACTTCCTGCATTGCTCCCTAGTGGAAGATATGAAACTATGTATGCATGAGGAATATGGTAGTGTTAGTGAGGATTGGTTTAGTGAGTTTGATGGCAAATGATGAGTTATAATATGATAACAGTTGCTTGGACCCTACAACTGATGATAAAGTGATCAGTGCTAATGCAGTTTCTATTACCTTCCTGTACGGCTCCCTTGTGTGAAACTGTGTATGCATGAGGAATATGGTAATGTTAGTGAGGATTGGTTTAGTGAGTTTGATGGAAAATTATGAGTTATGAGATAAACCTTTCTACTTTGTTTTGGTTTAAACAGTTGATGGGACCCCACCTCTGATGATAAAGTGGACAATGCTAATACACTTTCTATTTCCTTTCTATATTATTTGAAAGGTAATAAGTTATTTGATGAGATAATAGGTCTTGTTTCAATCCCTGTTGTAAAGATTTAAATAGTATGCTCATGAAGATGATATGGTTACATAGAGTGAGGCTTGATTGAGCGAGTTTAATTTCAAGATTTTTTTTGTAGTACGGTACTGCCTCTCTACAAGCAATTCTGCTGTGCTCAATTTAAAGTTCAATGTGACATGTACAGTTTTGTACAAAATATGTTAATGTTAAAATCACATGTAGTTTCAATCATGAGGACAAATTCATTCCAGTTTATAGAAAATTTCAATTAGCGTGAAATGTTTCTGTAATACCAAGAAATCATAACATTTTACATAAGCAAACTCCATCGCATCTGTCAGTTACTTTACCAGCTGCGTAAACCTGTTTATTGGAAATATTAATAATTAGCATTTGAATTTGCAGATTTGTCATTTGATGCTGGATATAAATTCTAAATTATTAGATGGAAGTTGTATTGTAGGAAGGAATAAATAAGCTAAAAGGGAAGTTTTAACTGAAAGAATATTTTTGCTAAGAGCCGTGCGACCATCTACTGTAACATTCCCGTAAAGTTAGACCAAGATTCTATTACTTGTGATGTGGTATTGGTAGGGCTGAGCATTGACTACTACCAGCCCTAAGCTACTCTTTCCATTTTAAAACTTTGATTTGTTTCACATAGCAGTTTTTTTTTCTTCTGCCAACCAGTTGTATAAAAACAAAGTGAATAAAGATCTAGTATTAGGACTCAACACCGAGATGGCAGTGGCAAGGGTTGAGCCT
The DNA here is from genome assembly GCA_000969725.1 of Ophiothrix spiculata. NCBI lineage: Eukaryota > Metazoa > Echinodermata > Ophiuroidea > Amphilepidida > Ophiotrichidae > Ophiothrix > Ophiothrix spiculata. Next base: position 114,769 of record JXSR01S008236.1, read on the forward strand.
GCATCGGGTTAAGAATACTCTGGTTGCATTTTATTATTTTAAGAATTTGAATGTAAGCCTGATCCAGGTAAATTAAAACATGTGACAGAGCTTGGTTGGTTATCATGCATTTTAAAATTCAATTTTGGATACAAAGAAATGAAGTCTTATTTAAAAGAGCCAAGAACATTAAAGTCATGAGTTTAATTTCCTTTGACCCAATTTTAAAGTTCTCTCAGAAGCTTACATGTAGTTATAGATTTTTGTGATCTAGAAACGTGTGGCTAATTATTTTATTACTTAATAAAATGTTATGAAATAATTTGTTGTTTGTTGTAATCATGAAAATGAATGTAAAACAAAACAAGATATAAGTTTGAAATATTTTCTACTACTCGCAGATATTTTGAAATTACCTTTTTATCAGAGAGCAGAGTATGTTTTGGATAATTACGATATTAAAGTTCTAGTATTAGGTACTTGAAGCTTAATGGGAAACAGGCTTATCTAAAGAATTTTACATACTAAAATAAGAATATTTTGTCAATTTCATGCCGTAACTTGGCGATAAGCTTGCTCCTCCTTTTTTCATTGAAATTTTGATTAATGAAACATTCCCTGGAAACATAGCAGTTTGACTTTAATAGATACGCAAGGAAATTAGTACAAGATGATGAAAACATATGGAAAGAAAGAACGAATGACAATTGAGTAATAACTGTAATAATTACAGAATGGTAGAAGCTTTGCATTCATTTAGATTTGTGTAATAACGGGATTGTACGCTCAATTATCATTGGATCGTGATTATTGGAAATCAGTATCATGTTTCCTAAATTGACACAAAATGTATGCATTTGGGGCAGGGAGTTATGAAGTTCATATGAAGGAGGGCTGTGCACATAATTATGGAATATGGATTGATGTGAATTGCAGGTGTTTGATGAAATAGATTGGTGTTGAACATGTAGAGATGTCTAACTTGTTCTTTGATTAAATCACTGCCATAGTTACAATGTTTTGATATGTTTAAAGAATAGTGGCTGATGATAGTTTTGAATTCATGTAAAGATCTGTCGAAAATAATTCAACTTAGAATTTACCATCTGAATTGAGGGTTGCAATGCAGTTCAACAACAACACACAAACTAGATGCAAGCATCTGAAACTAGCTAAAAGAGAATGTCATGGGGATTTAATACTCTCAGCCCATCATTTATAAGGAAAACAAAAGGTAATTCACAAAGGATTCAGTCAAACAGACATCTCCAACTGCACACTAATGTCCAGTTATGTCCATCAATTACTAAATGTTTTGCTCATGCATCTATAATTTGCTTCTTGCATAAATGTATGGTAAATTATTATATTGGACTCATTGCATGGAAAATATTATTTTTTTGATTTAGCTTCACAAAGGTTTACACAAACAAGCAAAGTAAAGATGCATCTTTGTCCAGTTTTGTACAGCTATGACATATTCTTCATGCATGCATTAGCTACAAATTTGTATAAATTTCCTTGAAATGACAAAGTAAGAGTTTGCAAGGTTTCGTTTCTTTAAGGGTTTATAAAAATTAGGAAGTACTCAGAGAAATCCCTATTGACTATATTCCCTGAGTAGATGCATCTTTGTTTAAACTAGATCAGCGTAGATTAAGTGCTCAAGTGGAAACCCCCCAATTATGGTGAACTTTATTTCAAATATTGCACTGCACTTGAAAAACTGTATGCAAGTCAGGACTAGATGAGATGAATGTGCATAATGCGAATAAAATTGGATTTTGTGTAATATTAGATCTCAGCCATTGTATAGGATATGAAAAATTTGGGGAAAATGATTACATTTCCAGATCATGTATATACCTGTGGCAAAGTAATTACCAACCAGTTTGATTCTGTGGAATGGATGTTACATGTGTTGGAAATGAACAATTTATTGAACATTTCATGATTTAATATGTACATTTAATGAAGTTTTAGTTTTGTATGTGTCTGTAAAAGTTGCGGAGAGGGAAATATATTGCAGCGTTACATTTTGCCAGTTGTTGAATGTTATGGTGTATAATTAAGTTATACTTGATTTTCTATATTTTGAAGGCACATTTACAGTCTGATTTATGGAAATATTTTTGTGGCTTCATATTGGATATTGTCAGATTATTGCTTATAACAGTTTTATGAGGAATGTGTCTATTTCCCCACTGTGTGATCCAACATCAGTGTTTCCAAGTGCCTTGTAATAGAGAAAAAGAGGAAAGGACTAACTCCTTTAACATAAACTGATGAAAATGATTGTGAAGCAGAATTTTGCTGGGTTAACATAATTGTTATTTTATCAAGTATTTCATATTGCGCATTGACATCATTTATTGTATAATTTTGCAAATTCGAAGAGTAATTAAAATCTATAAACACCAATATTAGGCAATTCTGGAGGGTACCAGTACCTGGAAAAAAAGTTACCCTCCAAATTAATGTCTACAGTTAAACATATTTGTACCACTTACAGAGAGCCCAATTACTAATTGTTCGAATTTTTTACCGTTTCTCTTTTTCATGTGCTGCTCTTATTGGTTGGCTATTCACATCTCTGCTTCGACATAAACCTACTATTGCTGCCAAACTGTCGTCACATAACTCAGGTAAGAGTGATGTTAATCTTACGGACTTTTTGAAGTTTGAATACTTGCTTCACATACATAATTGTCATCATGAATTAGCACAGTTTGTAGGCCGAATTGACTATATCACATGGCCTCAAGCACCATTTTAAAGTCTTGTCTAGCAAATTTTACAATATTTTCAAAGCAAATTGTTAAAATCATGAAACAGTCACCCTGTAGAAAGTCAAGTTAAAATAAGCAACTCAATCAAAATTTTCATAATTACCTTCAAAACCGTTAAAGCTTTGCATCACAGTTCAAAGCGTGTGATTTATTTCGTAGATAACTACAACAACCTTTACATGTTCATTTGAAACGAACAAACACATCAAAAATGCAATTTATGCATAATATGAAAAAATTCAGTTTTAAAGAATAAAAAAAGCAGTGATTTTCCCAAGTGGAAGATTTGATCGTAAGGAGTATTACACAAATTGGATGTGAAATTCAATATTTCATCTCAGGGGCCGAGTTAGGGGAAAAAGCTCAGATATGAAATTTTGAAGATATTTTTTGTCATCTCTTTTGATTTATATTGTCTTCAGCTTCACAGGGAAAACATTCTCCATTCCTGTGGCAAAGTTTACTGATTGACTGATCATTGTGGGATGTTTTTACAATAGAATTGCGATGTTTTACAATAAGTTTTAAAACCATAAAATCATAAATCATGCCAGTTTGCTACAGATCATAATATTCAGGTGTGTGTTTAGCATTAGCATCTAATATTATCTAATTTCAAAAACTTAAACACATTTTGAAATTTTCTTTGCGAATGATAACTAAAGTTATCGTTTTCAAGAAAGATCTGAAAATGTAAACATACTGAAAACAGCACTCTATATGGATGTGTGATGGTATGTAACTCCCCCTGGTGAGCTTAAAAGGAAAATGCCTGATAAATTGTGTGTATTTTGAATTTTCTAGGGGAATAATAAGTGAATGTTTTTGAAGAAAAATCCCATGGGTGCTATATTAAATGCAGAGATTACCTGCAAAAATAATTGAGTTTATGAGTTTAAAAGATTATTTGCAATAGAGTCCTGTTCTAGAGTTAATTCCAAGTGTTAACTAGTAAATTGGATAAATAAATATACAGGTTTAGTTAGATATTGGAAATGTCTGCAGACACAAAAAATGTGCATATAAACATGTAAATAGGAAAATATTTTGTCATTGATGATTAAGATAAAAACAAATCTGCAACAAATACAGCATATATATTGATATCACTAAATTTGTAATCCATAACCACTTATATCATGAAACTGAACATATCTGTGTTGTATAAATAATGATTCATTTTTTCTTGATCTTTGGAAACGCATGAAGAATACGTGATGCGAAAAATAGCTGTTTGACAGTACCCAGGGTAAAAGAGAAGAAGGTGCTATCTAATTGCTTGAAGTGAAGTTTTACTAGACAGTGAGAGAGAAGCAGAGAGTTCTCCTGCACTAGAGTGTACTGGGGGCTCTACTCAATAGTAATTAGATTCACGTTACAGTGAGTTTTGTCAAAAGTGCGAGTCATGAATCAATCTTCTTACTATGCGTGTGTGTATGGTGAGAACATCATGCTGTTGTGCATTAGCAATCGACGAGAACGATGCATGATGGGCCAAGATTATGGATTTGTTTGGTATTTACTTTTTGAATACATGTATGAGGTTTTTACATGTATTTTTTATGTTATTAACAAAGTTTTGGACAGTTTATTGAATAATAATAATAATAAAAATCAAATAGAACATGTGCAAAATTTACCAACAAAAAGTAAAGATAGATAGGTAGGCAGGCTGGCCCTGCCGGCTGGACGGCCCAAATATCCTGGCAAGGGACATGCTAAATTGTCCATTTTTCCCACCATGGATAGATAGATTTTTAGATAAAATTTGGACTAACTGTTTTTGATATTGGGACAAGCGGGCCTTGTTTATAAATCGGACTAGCGAGCCGTCGGATTTGCAAGCCGTCGGACTTGTGAGCTTTCGGACTAGCGAGTTGTTGGACTAGCGGACTGTCCTTGAGAAATTACCCTTAACCATTTAAAGTACTATGACCATGGTGCAAATAAGTGTATTCTCCTCCCTTACAATTATGCTAACCCAGCTTTGATGATAAATCACCTGCTTTAAAATATCCTCCATAAAATGTTTCATCCTATCCCTAATTATGATCATTTAAATTGACTAGCAATATTTTACAATGATAGATAGTGTATCAGTTATCATTTGGATATCTTAAAATAAATTCATTTGTAGATATCATTTCCTTTGTTATTACTAGGCCTGGAGCAAGACAGACTAGCAGGTGATTGTTGATGTTAGCCTTTGTGTTAATTAAAAATCTTTGTCTAATGCAAGAAAGCTCTTCATATTTTGCAGATACTTATTTTTTGTGATTTTTAAAATAGTTTTATTTGGGTCAGTGGTGGTAGGACGATCTCTTTAATTGCCTGTTTACCGGACTGTTTACTCAGATTTGATGCGTAGTCATCCGTGGTATCGCCCGTATATTTCAATGCGTAAATGAAAAGAAAAGTAGTTCTTTATAATAATCACAATATCTTTTTAGTTTTCTGGGGTTGAAGTCCCAACCCCAACGGTTTTGAAATCTGCTCATGTTTATACATAAACTAAGTAAGGGCATAAAATGAAATTTTTGAGCGTTAGTTAAAATTCAAGTTTTTTGAATGGGAGTTTCAAAATCTGCTGACGTCATGTCCTACCCCCCCTGATTTGGGTATTAACAATAAGGGAATATGGAATTTTTACTGAACCATGTGATTTTTGAATGTTTTTGTGTTTTAATTATTTTTAAAACTTACAGCATATAAATTAACTTAAATACATAACCATTGTGAAATTAAATACCTAATGAAATTTAGCATTTATGAGTAGTTGTAATATTCACTTAGAGAATCGGAATCGGAATTGGCCAATTTTGAATTTCCTTATTTTTATAAAAATCTGCCGATTCCAATCTTGGATAGATTACGTGTTTGTTAAATTTATCAATGCTTTAATATGGAAATTGTGGTCTAAGGTTGATGATCTTCTTGAAATGCGTATGCCTGTTTAGAAATGGATGTATTGGCACCACAACTGACCAGCACAGCTGAATTCACACCCAAACACAGACACTACACAATTAAAGCGCAATGAATGACCAGCTTTTCTCAGCTCTTTTTGCATCAATCAGGAAAGCCTATGATAGTGTGCATTTGGTCATTTGGGTTAGCATTTAGTGTGTGGTTTTGATTATATCTATTGGCAAGTGCAAGTCCTGCATTGTGTGGTGGACTTACGAATGTATGAAAAGAGATGCAATGGTGTCTCAAATCCCGTAATATTTTTTTTAATAGCATGAATGTATCCCAGAAATATAAAAGCTATTTGACTGATGAGAATTTAGCTTGACAATGATATCCTATGTCTGCTGTAATACAGCATGCTACGGTGGTCCAAACATCGTGTAAATTCACCTGATGACTAAACATACAGGTGTGCACGCATTCCTTGCACCATGACTTATTGAATACCGACTGCTGATAAGGGCGATGGTTACATTATTGCCCCAAAGTGATCTTGAAACTACACTATGTTTAGGGAAATACGATGATTGTCTTAGATAAATTATACATTTTATTATATACCGATTGGTATGATTTGAGCCAGTCAATATTCTTTTACTATTGCCCTCTCAAAACAAAAATTGGTATATAAACTATTCCCCTCTGTGAACTTGAGACCATCATACTACATGTATTTCTCTCGACCGTCAGTCTCGGGAAATAGTATATAGTCTCAAGATCACTTTTGGGCAATAGTCTTTACTATTGCCTTCATAAGCAGTCAATATTTGTATACTATACTAGAATGAAAGAGCATTCAATATTTGTTTTAAACATAGTAAAATCTAAATTGCTTTTATAAAATCTTGAAAACTGAATTTTATCCAGAAATAGATTCAAAAATTCTGTTCAGGTAGACAATTGTCTACCTTTGTTAGGTTAAAGGTAGGAGGATGGGTTGGCGCAGCGTTTCTGACCTCGCCTTTCACCGCTGCGGCCCAGGTTCTATTCCCGGTCGGACCTAGGTTGTACGTGAATTTGGTTGTCGATCCATACTCGTCCTCGCAGGTTTCCTCCGAGCACTTCGGTTTCCTCCTGCATCTAAAATCGAAAATTCTTACCATTATTCTCTCTTTCACACCACGGAGGCGTCCCTTGAATTTAATGCATATGCACTATTGGGATTAGCCTGGCTTCCAGCCGAATGTTATAAATAAATAAATGAATAAATAAAATAATTGTCTACCTTAATGAATTATTTTCTAGAAAAAGTTCAGTTTTTAAGATTTTATAAAAGCAATTTAGATTTTATAGTGTTTTTACATACAATTTTCTTTTAAATGGACAATCATGCCAGTCCGTATAACTTCATCTTGTTCAGATGCAAGAGAAATGATAGACATTTAAGACCATTCGAAGCTTAGAAGGTTAAGACTTCATCTTATGCTGAGCTATATAAACACAATAGAGGTGAAACAGACTCTGGCTTGCATGACTGATGAATTGCATTGCTCACAGTCAATTAAATACCTTACATGCAGGGAAAATCCTCCTGATCCTCTGATTGATAGCATCACTAGTCTAGATGAGCTAGACTCCTGCCAGACTTGACCAGTGATTGATAGTATCAGGAGTCTTTAAGAGCTAGACTAGACTCCTGCAACACAAACCACTAGCTAGCCAGTTGATTATGTAAGTGATGCCATAACAAATGAGAGTGCAGGTTTCCTGATTTAGATCAAGTTCTATAATTGTGTGATGTAGGATGATGGATGGAGGATGTCCAGTGTGTGCCCTTTCTTTGCACTTCTCCTGATGTGATTAGCTGGTGCATGTGTTTCATTTTTGACACTTTATTTTGGATATGGTAGTTATAACAATTTTGAGTCTGAATTGATCCAGGCTGTACATGTGAATTGTATTCTAAAGAACTGTGAATGATTTTTAATGAAAAAAATGTATAGTGAACTAAGCATCCCTGGTTATTCCAGCCATTGCACATACTTGGTCTGTATCCTGTCGTAGTAAAGACATTTTTATCCATAGACATTTTTTATACACTTTAGAGTCACTTTAACTTTAACTTTAACTCAGAACTTTTGCATTTTAGGAAGTATTGTATTAATTGACTTGTATACTTAAATGACCCTGTTTTAACATAGAATCAAACTGCTGGTATTCAGCAATATTTTTGTAGATACACTGTACATCAACCTAGTTATAGAAATAATTTTACCATTACCGTTTACGGAGTGGTTTATTTTATATTTGACAAGCTTGTTTTCTTATTATTTAATTTTTGAATAATGTAATATCTTCATTAACCAGTTTATTCAATTTAATGGTAAAATATCAATTCCAATATATTGCATTTAACATTTTGTATGTGTATGCATCTTTGCAAAAGAGGCCATGAAGAAATTATGAGGGAAATCAGATATTATGAAAACACCATAAGGACAAGCTAAAGCTCTGTGGAAAACTGAAATATCTGGAGGGTGTCTGAACACAAGTGGACAAGAAGATTTTATCCTGATAGTGAATGCTGACTTATGTCTACATGTATAGATCTTCCTCAGACATGTCAGAATTTCTGCCCATGGGATATTTGACATTATACTGATACTCTTAAATTGAATAAATTTGGTTAGCTATCTTCTAGTGATAGTGCACATGGTCCTCAAGAAATTGAGAGAGAATGAGGAATTTATGTAAAATTGTATGTATGGACAATTTTTAAAAACCCTGCAGGGAGTTTATATCTGCAGGTTATGATGTGGACAAGAAGATTTATAAGAAGATTTGAATTGTGTAGCTATGAATAAAATAAGATGTTTGACTTTATGCCCCTGTGGTATTTGACATACTGATACTCTTAAATTGAATGAATTTGGTTAGCTATCAGCTACAGATTGCTGAGAGAATTAGGAAATTATGTCATTTATCTGTTCACAAGGAAAGGTTAAGCTTTGAAAGACAATTCAACTATGTAACAGCTCGTCTACAAAAGGGGGCAAGCAGATCTCTCTCAGATTTTTTGAATCATCGACTTATTCTACCCATTAGATGTACCTGTATGTGATCCATTTGCATATGAGACACTGACATTGTCGGTACTTATGGAGGTGTGAAGTAGCTATCTACCAGGATGAAATTAGCAGGATGAAATTGTAAGAGAAAGTAGTTTGTATGAACAGATTGCTGAGATATGTCCAGCTTGTCAAACTTGGACCAGCACTTTTGTTTCTGATATTGATTGAACATTGGTTTTCTTTCTTAAAGGGGCAATTCATGATCCACTTTTCACCCTCAAGGTCACCTCTATCAAAATCAAGTTTTTTAGCTTATAAGAATCGTCAACTGGTATATGTTACGATCCCCAAACCATTCTTTCATATGTGCTTGCATTTTTAAGAAAAGTGAGAAAATGTGTCATTTTCTAATTATTGTCGGGGCCCCGACAGTAATTACAACACAGTAGTCTATCATTGTCTATGGGGATTCTTAAAATGCTGAAAAGCTTGTAACTTGGAAACAAAGGGTCGGAATCAAGTGAAATTTTCAGTATGTATTTATGTTGTACTCTTCTTTTTATTTAGCTAGAAAAAAGGCCACATCAAAATCATGAATTGCACCTTTAATCACTAGTGTACCTACACATAATCCAGTCCACCTTGAAATTTGTGCTCTAGGCAATCTGTGCAGAGCATTGTACAGGTACTTTTCTACTGAGGCATTAAGTAGCTACCTATCTGGATGAAATCATCATGATGAAATTGTGACAGGAATTATTAATATATGGATAAGCTGAAGCGTAATGTCCAGTTGAAATATCTCTAGCCTGACTATTTACTGGACCAGCACATTTTCCATATATTATATAACATTGACTGCCGTACTATTATATGTATATGTTCCACCCAAGTATTTATGCCCAAGGCAATCCATAGGCAATCTTACATTGTACAGGTAAACTGAGGTAGTTATATAGCTATGAAATAAAATGATCAAGATGGAACTGTGAGGGAACTGTGAGGGAAAGAACTGAAGTTAAAGATCATTGGTCATGTAAAGTAATTCTAGCTTGCTTACAGAGTTGAAAACAAATAGGGCCTTTCTTTTAATCTTGTATTGAACATAAGAGTTATTAATTATTTAATCGAGTTAAATTGTACCTATCTTCCATGGATGAAATGAAATAAAGTGTTCATGATAATATTTTCAAGAGCATGAAGAAATTATGAAAATTACCTGGTTTTTATAAACATGCTCTGTCCAATCTGTAGGCAATGACCAGCTCAGATTTGTGCAGGTAGTCTCCTCAAGTGGACACGATGATTTTACCTGACATTGACTGCTGCTTTACTACTCACATAACATGATCCAACTTTAGTATAAATGCCTGTGGCTATCAGTCATGATCTGGGTAATTGTAGAGTTGTTACCGGGATAGCTAGCTACTGTAGACAGCAGTCAATCATTGCAAGTGTACTTAATACTCAGAAAGAATTCCATTAACCAGACCCATAGGCTATTTGGCATCTAGCATCAAAATGTTCTATTTCACATGCAAAGGGAACATGCATTTTATAGTCTATAAATTCCTTAACTTAATTTGTAAAGCAATTTATGTCATTACACTTACTGCAATAATTGGTAGATTTTAACGGGTATGCTGTCGGGCAAGTTTTGAACTGTTAAGCTTTCGTCAGGAATAGCTCGGACTTCTTTTGTCAGGAACCTGTTAAAATCTACCAATTGTTATGAATTCCTGTCGTGAAAGCCTTTCTCAAAACTTATTGCAATACTGAAATATTTTGGAAAACAAAGAAAATTTAATGATAAATATATGTGATGGCTCACCCCGAAAGGGGGTACTTTGCAGAAGATATCAATTTTAATTTTATTATATCATCTGTTACAGCATTTTCTAAGCTTTAAAATGACACCTTACTTATTGAAATTGATCAACGCGATCAAATATTACAACTGAAAATCTGCTGGAAATTCTTATTATTTTCTTTATTTTTTGCTGCCTATTTTCTTCAGTTTCTCGAAAAGTGTTCTGTCGCAAAGTCCCCCTTTTCGGGGCGAGTCATCACATATTTGTTTTCAATATGAAATGTGCAATGTGATCATAAGTTGCTTCAACACTTCCTTAGAATAATAGTCAACAAAGTCATTTCTTCAACAATTTTCTCCATACTAAAATGGAAGTTGACTACACCGAGACTCTATGCAAACATATTCAAGCACCCTTAAGGCTGGAAATCATCTCCCATACATATGTCAAAATTCTATGCATGAATTCTTACAAGGGATATGAAGCACCTTCCTCAGTGTTTATCTATGTATTTATCATAACATTTAAGTCTGTATGGACCATAAGCTTATACGTTTGGTCACTACAGGTAAAGCTGATATTTCCACGCAGTGGGATTTGTGCAGCATTTGATATCCATTTCGAAATGTGGCAAGGTGGTGTAGGACAGTAGTTGTGAAAGTTATCATAGTATTTACCTTTGGTCATTTGAATTATCAGTGTTAAATTTTTGTTTCTTCCCTTGACAGTTTTCTCATGTAAAAACAGGCTAGAAGTTGTTATCCGCATAAAAAAGGCTATAAGTTGCATCCCATGACCTTTCCAGCATATACGGTCATTGATTTTATTAAAAAGCCAGTGTGACATTTTCAAAGATGCTTATTATCAATAAATCAGACATACTGTGGACTTGTTCACATTTGTGTGTTAGTTTGGAATCTTATGGATTGATATTGTATGAATACATCATGCAATTCCTATATATGGGCTCATAATTTGAAACATTTTAAAGGACATTATGTTTGGCATTATCCGAATTACATATAGCGCAGTCAGTAAGTGGAAAGCGTGATGATCATTCCTGGATGGTTAAGACAGGAGGCAGTGTTAGACACGGCATGAAACCAGTGGTGTTCATATTTGATATTGTAGATAAATACATAAATACAGAGATTTATTTACGCTATGCCTCCCTGATTTGTAATTTCACTGGTCTCTGCACACTTTACAGGTACAGGCATTCTCTAGGGCGCTGAATCTTGATCAGCCCACATATGCACCAACGCTACCCAGATCAGCTCCCTGAGTTGAGTTCAGATTTCCATGAGAGTAGTAGTAGTTAGTTCCTTGTCCAAGGGAATTTCAAGCACACTCAACTTTTGGCGCCAGCAGTTTTGAACTTGGGACTTTGTGCGAACGCCTTACCGCTTGAGCTAACCTGACTGCTATATGGGTCTTTGCATATACTGCAAATAATGTAAATATCGGTGCATTACCACAAAATTGCTTGATTTGAGCTCCATGCCTTTGAGAGATATGTAGCAGTGTTTGGATCTCTTCACTACACCAAACTAAATATTTTTCGAATAGTTGTGTTTAAGAAAACATTGATCCATGAAAAATTCTAAGTAAAAAATGCCCACCAAATAAAGACAAACAATCATTTGAGCCTCAGAGTGTGAACAAAACTCCAGTGATTGAAAGAAACTTTACTAACACACCTTCTTAGAACTGCGACGATTGACCAAAATGCGCAGGCATGATTCTATTTGGAGATATTGATCAACTGTGCCATTAAACAATTTACCAGGATATGTTGTAGCATCAAGTGGACGGTATGCAGGGGATTGGCAAACTACTTACAGTTTGATGTTATCGCACATAGAAATGTATTTTGCTTTTAAGATGCATCGCTCAAGAGGATTAAGTCATGAAACTTGGTCAGCAGGGAAAAAAAGGACAATTTACTTGCTCAGATTGCGTTATTAGATAACATTTACTTGATCAATAATAAAGAGATAGTAGAAAACTAGGAGTAGAAATGATCAATGTCTGAGAAAGTCATTGCCATATTGGAGGCCAGGGAGAGGAAAGGGATGACATGTGAAAGTTGTAACAATGCATGTGAATTCTGGGATGTGAATTGGCTATCTAAAACTAACTCTAAGCAAGGATTACTGACGTTTGTCACAAGCACCTTAAAAAAGATTTCTTACATTAAATATGTATATCTGATATGAAATAATGTAACAAATCAAATAGGTTATATATGCGTTGCTACCTAAAATGTGGATCCATAATTGTGTATTATTTTTGTGCATATGAAGTATGTTTTTAGAAATTGTAGTCGAAATTATCTAGTAATTTTGCCATTATTTTTTTTGTGTATTTGCATAGTTTTGAATTATAAGATCATGACTGGTAGGGTTATTCTAAACAAACAATTGACTTTCAAGGGCCTTTTAGAACAGGAAGTGCCTGCTTTTTGCCCTGGTTTAATATAAAAGCTTGTGCTACGGGTATTATTGCTCAAAATAGCTTGCTTACTCGTATATAACCACTTGACATTCAACATCAATGAGATGATGAGTACTTGCATCGTCTTACTACACTTAAGCAAACAAAATTATGATGGACGGATTCTTCCTCTCTATCATCTCCTGTCCAGGCCCCATTGCTAATGATAAAGTGTGCTACAGTCATGAATCGGACCAATTTCCTGCCAATACAGTTTCTATTAACTTCCTGCATTGCTCCCTTGTGGAAGATATGGAACTATGTATATGCATTAGTAAGGATTGGTTTAGTGAGTTTGATGGCAATTGGTGAGTTATACCATACAAAGAGTTGTTGGGACCTCATAGCTGATGATAAAGTGATCAATGCCAATACAGTTTCTATTAACTTCCTGTACTGCTCCTTTGTGGAAGATATGGAACTATGTATGCATGAGGAATATGGTAGTGTTAGTGAGGATTGGTTTAGTGAGTTTGATGGCAAATGATGAGTTATAATATGATAATAGTTGCTTGGACCCTACAACTGATGATAAAGTGATCAGTGCTAATGCAGTTTCTATTACCTTCCTGTACAGCTCCCTTGTGTGAAATTGTGTATGCATGAGGAATATGGTAATGTTAGTGAGGATTGGTTTAGTGAGTTTGATGGAAAATTATGAGTTATGAGATAAACCTTTCTACTTTGTTTTGGTTTAAACAGTTGATGGGACCCCACCTCTGATGATAAAGTGGACAATGCTAATACACTTTCTATTTCCTTTCTATATTATTTGAAAGGTAATAAGTTATTTGATGAGAAAATAGGTCTTGTTTCAATCCCTGTTGTAAAGATTTAAATAGTATGCTCATGAAGATGATATGGTTACATAGAGTGAGGCTTGATTGAGCGAGTTTAATTTCAAGATTTTTTTTGTAGTACGGTACTGCCTCTCTACAAGCAATTCTGCTGTGCTCAATTTAAAGTTCAATGTGACATGTACAGTTTTGTACAAAATATGTTAATGTTAAAATCACATGTAGTTTCAATCATGAGGACAAATTCATTCCAGTTTATAGAAAATTTCAATTAGCGTGAAATGTTTCTGTAATACCAAGAAATCATAACATTTTACATAAGCAAACTCCATCGCATCTGTCAGTTACTTTACCAGCTGCGTAAACCTGTTTATTGGAAATATTAATAATTAGCATTTGAATTTGCAGATTTCAATTTTGATGCTGGATATAAATGTTAAATTTCAATTACAATTATTAGATGGAAGTTGTATTGAAGGAAGGAATAAATAAATAAGCTAAAGGGGAAGTTTTAACTGAAAGAATATTTTTGCTAAGAGCCGTGCAACCATCTACATTCCTGTAAAGTTAGACCAAGATTCTATTACTTGTTGTGATGTGGTATTGGTAGGGCTGAACATTGGATACTACCAGCCCTAAGCTACTCTTTTCATTTTAAAAACTTTGATTTGTTTCACATAGCAGTTGTTTTTTTCTGCCAACCAGTTGTATAAGAACAAAGTGAATAAAGATCTAGCATTAGGACTCAACACTGAGGTGGCAGTGGCAAGGTTTGAGCCTGCATCGGGTTAAGAACTCTGGTTGCATTTTATTATTTTAAGAATTTGAATGTAAGCCTGATCCAGGTAAATTAAAACATGTGACAGAGCTTGGTTTGTTATCATGCATTTTAAAATTCAATTTTGGATACAAAGAAATGAAGTCTTATTTAAAAGAGCCCAGAACATTAAAGTCATGAGTTTAATTTCCTTTGACCTAATTTTAAAGTTCTCTCAGAAGCTTACATGTAGTTATAGATTTTTGTGATCTAGAAACGTGTGGCTAATTATTTTATTACTTAACAAAATGTTATGAAATAATTTGTTGTTTGTTGTTATCGCTATATATATATGTAGATATTTTCTACTACTCACAGATATTTTGAAATTACCTTTTTATCAGAGAGCAGAGTATGTTTTGGATAATTACGATATTTAAGTTCTAGTATTAGGTACTTGAAGCTTAATGGGAAACAGGCTTTTCTAAAGAATTTTACATACTAAAATAGAATATTTTATCAATTTCATGCTGTAACTTGGCGATAAGCTTGCTCCTCCTTTTTTCATTGAAATTTTGATTAATGAAACATTCCCTGGAAACATAGCAGTTTGACTTTAATATATAGGCAAGGAAATTAGTACAAGATGATGAAAACATATGGAAAGAAAGAACGGATGACAATTGAGTAATAACTGTAATAATTACAGAATGTTAGAAGCTTTGCATTCATTTAGATTTGTGTAATAACGGGATTGTACGCTCAATTATCATTGGATCGTGATTATTGGAAATCAGTATCATGTTTCCTAAATTGACACAAAATGTATGCATTCGGGGCAGGGAGTTATGAAGTTCATATGAAGGAGGGCTGTGCACATAATTATGGAATATGGATTGATGTGAATTGCAGGTGTTTGATGAAATAGATTGGTGTTGAACATGTAGAGATGTCTAACTTGTTCTTTGATTAAATCACTGCCATAGTTACAATGTTTTGATATGTTTAAAGAATAGTGGCTGATGATAGTTTTGAATTCATGTAAAGATCTATCGAAAATAATTCAACTTAGAAATTACCATCTGAATTGAGGGTTGCAATGCAGTTCAACAACAACACACAAACTAGATGCAAGCATCTGAAACTAGCTAAAAGAGAATGTCATGGGGATTTAATACTCTCAGCCCATCATTTATAAGGAAAACAAAAGGTAATTCACAACTGCACACTGATGTCCAGTAATGTCCATCAATTACTAAATGTCTTGCTCATGCATCTATAATTTGCTTCTTGCATAAATTTATGGTAAATTATTATATTGGACTCATTGCATGGAAAAGATAATTTTTTCGATTTAGCTTCACAAAGGTTTACACAAACTAGCAAAGCAGGGTTGTCACCAGGCAACTTTTAGTGCCGGGTAAAATTTGTGTGAAATAGTAAGAAAACAGAAATTTTGATAATAATTGTTCAATTTTTTATTGATTCTTCAATGATTTTGTAACTTTTGAGCCTTGAGTGCCGGGTATTTTGACTCAAAATCAACCTGAGAGCCGGGTAAAAATTAGAGAACCGGGTGGTCCCGCCCGCCTCCGCCGGTGAAGTGACAACCCTGAAGCAAAGTAAAGATGCATCTTTGTCCAGTTTTGTACAGCTATGACATATTCTTCATGCATGCATTAGCTACAAATTTCTATAAATAAATTTCCTTGAAATGACAAAGTAAGAGTTTGCAAGGTTTCGTTTCTTTAAGGGTTTATAAAAATTAGGAAGTACTCAGAGAAATCCCTATTGATTATATTCCCTATGTAGATGCATTTTTGTTTAAACTAGATCAGCGTAGATTAAGTGCTCAAGTGGAAAACCCCCAATTATGGTGAACTTTATTTCAAATATTGCACTGCACTTGAAAAACTGTATGCAAGTCAGGACTAGATGAGATGAATGTGCATAATGCGAATAAAATTGGATTTTGTGTAATACTAGATCTCAGTCATTGTATAGGATATGAAAATTTTGGGGAAAATGATTACATTCTCAGATCATGTATATACCTGTGGCAAAGTAATTACCAACCAGTTTGATTCTATGAAATGGATGTTACATGTGTTGGAAATGAACAATTTATTGAACATTTCATGATTTGATATATACATTTAATGAAGTTTTAGTTTTGTATGTGTCTGTACAAGTTGCGGAGAGGGAAATATATTGCAGCGTTACATTTTGCCAGTTGTTGAATGTTATGTTATGGTGTATAATTAAGTTATATTTGATGTTATATTACTTAAAGGTACATTAGGCAAACTTTTAAGATTTCTTTTGCAGTTGATTTACACTTGGTATGTTGCACGTAATCGAAGTCAACTATCAAATTTTGTGAAAATTTATTCTCTAAAGGTATATATAATTACTACATCTCAAGAAAAACAAGTTATGTCAGTGAAATGTTCGTTTTACATTATAGCTTGCAGAAATATTATTAGAAAGTTCAATTTTGCATTGAATCTGCTGAAAAATTGAATTCTATTACATCTTTTGTTGTCACTGTGCACCAATATGTAGTGATGGAAGAAAAACTAAATGCTTTGATAAAGATGTTTGGAAAAAAGTTAAGGATGATGATGATGATGAAGGCAGTCATAATTGTAAAAACATGTTTGTGGTTTCTTCAAAATTAGCAAGCAAAAAGCTCCATATTCAAAATTAATAATAAATTTGTATATATTATAGTTTTTTTCTTGACAAGGAATATTTTTTATGCCTCCACTGTGTGATCCATGATATGATTTCTGTGTTTCTTTTGCTTGTATAAAATTGAAAGAGGAAAGGATAGATCAAAAATGAAATACAGTACTTGCCATAGTTTAATTCATCTGAAAGTAAAACCCTTTATCATTCTGGGTGGGACCAAATAGCAACGTGCGTGAACAACAAACCAATCAAATCGACCATGAAGTCACAAATAGACAAATCACGCAAAGTCGCAAGTATCGCGTAACTTTAACCTCGGCGCACAAAACGTGTAAAATGAAAAGGTTTTCTTCACACAACCTAAATTCAAAGGGTGTGTAGGTTAAGTAATGTATCAAAATGAATCAAAATGGGTAGGAATTGTATGTGGTGGAATGAGTAAGTTACAAGAAGTAGTAGATCAGATTTTTTTTGTCTTAGACTACCTTTAATCTTAATCCTAACTTTAAACCTGACCCTAATTCAAACTGTTACCCTGAAGTTTTTCATCATAATTTGAGATGACAAAAATTACATGATCTGTTAGTACTCATCACAAACCCTTTCTAGTAACAAACAACATTTAAGGGCGATTTTACCTTTTGATAAATGGAATATATATTTATGGCAAGTATCGAGTAGAATGACTATCCATATTAAGTTTAACATTTGGGAGTTTTATGATGATCATGTTAAATATAGGACATATTGTAACAATTACAGACAATGTAAGTAAAAAGTAGGTGTAAAATTAGAAATATATCCCATGAATTATTGATTTGCTTTGTATTGCAAGCAGTTGGAATATTTGAATCCGTTATTAAATAAGAATGATTTATTCATGTAATATATTATTGTATTATGTAAGTAATCTAATTTAAGAAATGGTAATTGGATATTTTGTTTTGTAAGAGGAACTCTAGAGTTACTCAGCTCGGCACTATATTTATATAGAACTAGTTTCATCATATACTGTTTTCCGATATAAGTTATCCATTTTCTGTTTATGAAAATACCCAGGTATATAATAAGGGAGTTAGGATAATTTGAACACTCTGTATGATGTTTCCTAATTCTTTTTGAATCATTTGACATTATATTACATACAATGTCCTCACGATGTCCGATGATGCAAACAGAATTAGGAAACATCATACAGTGTTAAAATTATCTTACCTCCGTTATTATATACTTGGGTATAAGTATCAAATAATTAGCTTTGAATAACCAATTCAAAGCTAATTCTCAATTATTCCTTAAGTACCAGAAAAACACACATATGGTCTTACTGTTAGTTTACACACATATGGTCTTACTGTTAGTTTGAAAATAATCAAATACTTGTTGATGTCCTCTTCCATCTTGTTTGATGCACACTATGACTATACTCTATAAACCTTGGAAGTATGCAGCAAGCAGCTAATTAACGCACACAAACCAATATGACCATACAGGGAAATATATTACTATTTTTCTAATCATAACAACATACCCAATCTTGATGAATATTCAGTAAACTTATGTTCAGTGTTTGGTCATGTTAGCAACAAAATTATTCAAAAATAATACCAAGATCATGAAAGATTCATGCACAAAATATATTAATACGCAGTGATTTTCATCTTAATCAAACCTAATCAATCATTACAAGTCTCTTACACAATACAAAACTATCAGTTCACAATGTTGTAGAATACTAGGGATATGCTATTGTTCATTGTTTGCCTTTCTACAAATGAAACACATAAAAACAGATCTGCGGAACCTTTGCCTCATTGGGTCATTTATTTATATCAACAAATGAGTTAGTTCATCTTGAAATGTATACAATGTTATTTCACATATGCATTATAAATTTAACCGAATATAACAATGATTAT
>JXSR01S008236.1:152076-165773 GCA_000969725.1 Ophiothrix spiculata
TCTTTGTTTTTAATAATCATGTGTATTGAATATGCTTATTTTTCTCTCTAAAGGAAACTGGTTACCTAGTAATGTTTTGTATGAAATATGCAAAGGCTTTTTAACTTTTAAATGAAATAAGGAGTTTTAAAATATCTTCTGATTTTAGGAGATAATGTTATCTAAAAGGGTAAAGCTATAGGAGCAGAATTGCAAGTATTTGCGCTTTCAAAGAATAACAAAGTTGTTTTGGTCATTTTGTAACAGAATAGCCGTGAGACCAATTATATTTCAAGAAATTTGTGAAATCATAAATTGACAAGCCTGTATAGAGCTGACCCACCATATCAAGTCCTTGTTTTAATGCCACAAATTGTAAGTTGTTTAATGCTTTTCCAGAGATTAAAGTGATACGACTTCTGAAACCATCTGTACAAATGTTTCTCTTTATATTTGACCTACCGACTTAAGGATTTTTTATTACCTTTAAAACTCACCCAACTGAAGTCATGGATTTTAAAATTGTAAAGTAAGAACGATTGACAAACCTTATAGATTTGACTCCTGACATGGGTTGTAAACAAGCAAAGTGCAGTCCCAGTATTGGCTGTGGAATGAAGCTAGTAGTAAGAGAATCTTGTTTAAGTAATGGTCATTGATCTTGACAGTTTGGCCGCAAGCATTAGGATTACAAGAGTGCTAGACAGCATCCTAAGTGTGTGCTATTTTTGTTTGGGTCAAAAGAGAGCAAATCTAGCAAATTGGTTTCTGAATATAGCGCTAAAAGATTGGAGTAAAATAAGCCAGTTGAAAAGAATGTGTAAATGCCACTATAATGATAACTAGTATAAGCTTAGCTTTCAAAGAATAACAAAGTTATTTTGGTCATTTTGTCCCAGAATAGCCGTGAGACCAATTTAAATTTCAAGAAATTTGTGGAACCGTATATTGACAAGCCTGTATAGAGTTGATTCACCATAACATATCCTTGTGTTAATGTCACAAATTGTAAGTTGCTTAATGCTTTTCCAGAGATAAAAGTGATACAACTTCTGAAACCATCTTTACAGATGTTTCCCTTTATATTTGACTTACTGACTTAAGGATTTTTTATTAGTGCAGTCCCAGTATTGGCTGTGGAATGAAGCTGGCAGTAAGAGAATCTTGTTTAAGTAATGGTCATTGATCTTGACAGCTTGGCCAGGAGCATTAGGATTACAAGAGTGCTAGACAGCTTGCAAAGTGAGTGCTATTTTTATTCAGGTCAAAAGAGAGCAAATCTAGTGATTGTTGGTTTCTGAAAAAAGCGTGAAAAGATTGGAGTAAATTAGCCGGTTGAAAAAAATGTGTAAATGCTACTGTAATGATAACTAGTATAAGCTGGACTTTCAAAGAATAACAATAACAATGTTGTTTTGGTAATTTTATCCCAAAATACCTATGAGACTAATTTAAATTTCAAGAAATTTGTGAAATCGTAAATTGGCAAGCCTGTATTGTATAGAGTTGACTAACTATATCATATCCGTGTGTTACTGTCACAAATTGTAAGTTGTTTAATGCTTTTCCAGAGATAAAAGTGATATGTCTTCTGAAACCATTTTTACAGATGTTTCCCTTTATATTTGCCCTACCGACTTGAAGATTTGTTTATTACCTTTGAAACTCACCCAACTGAAGTCATGAATTTTAAAATTTCAAATTAAGAACGATTGACAAACCTGTATAGATTTGACTCCTGACATGGGTTGTAAACAAGCAAAGTGCAGTCCCAGTATTGGCTGTGGAATGAAGCTAGCAGTAAGAGAATCTTGTTAAGTAATGGTCATTGATCTTGGCAGTTTGGCCAGGAGCATTAGGATTACAAGAGTGCTAGACAGCATCCTAAGTGCATGTTATTTTTGTTTGGGTCAAAAGAGGGCAAATCTAGCAATTGTTGGTTTCTGAAAATAGCGCTAAAAGATTGGAGTAAATTAGCCAGTTGAATAGAATGTGTAAATGCTACTGTGATGATAACTAGTATAAGCTGGACTTTCAAAGAATAACAATGTTGTTTTGGTCATTTTGTCCCAGAATAGCCATGAGACCAATTTAAATTTCAAGAAACTTGTGAAACTTTAAACCATATCATATCTTTGTGTTAATGTCCCAAATTGTAAGTTGCTTAATGCTTTTCCAGAGATAAAAGTGATTTGACTTCTGAAACCATCTTTACAGATGTTTCCCTTTATATTTGACCTACCGACTTAAGGATTTTTTATTAGCTTTGAAACTTGCCCAACTGAAGTCATGGATTTTAAAATTGTAAAGTAAGAACGATTGACAAACCTTATAGATTTGACTCCTGACATGGGTTGTAAACAAGCAAAGTGCAGTCCCAGTATTGGCTGTGGAATGAAGCTAGCAGTAAGAGAATCTTGTTTAAGTAATGGTCATTGATCTTGACAGTTTGGCCAGAAGCATTAGGAGTACAAGAGTGCTAGACAGCTTGCAAAGTGTGTGTTATTTTTATTCAGGTTAAAAGAGAGCAAATCCATGGCTTGTAAGAAGTCTTAGATAGTGCTAATAGATACAGTGAAATTTGTGAATGTGATATATAAAATGTGGTGAAAATGGGTTATCTTTGTTTTTAATAATCATGTGTATTGAATATGCTTATTTTTCTCTCTAAAGGAAACTGGTTACCTAGTAATGTTTTGTATGAAATATGCAAAGCTTTTTAACTTTTAAATGAAATAAGGAGTTTTAAAATATCTTCTGATTTTATGAGATAATGTTATCTAAAAGGGTAAAGCTATAGGAGCAGAATTGCAAGTATTTGCTACAGTCAGGGAAAAAATTGGAAAACAAAGTCCCGTAGTTGAATATCTTGATGTGTGGCTATGATGTTCTAGAAAATGTTATCTATATATTGGTATGAATATTAGGGTGTTGTAGGTAAGGATAGCCCTTGTTTCGGGCTCTCAATATATTGTTCAATTTAGTTTATACCATGTGTGGTACTCTCTGAATCAAACTAAAATCCCAGTGCAAACAACCTTTTGCCCGGGCAATCCCAGTGCAAACAACCTTTTGCCCGGGCAGCGCGCTTTGGCCCGGGCTCATTGCTGGGTCCGTGGGAGGGGAGATCAGGGGAACGATACTACTTCTAGGCAAGGATAGATTTATGCACAAAGTATTAATATATTCAAGGGTGTCTTGATGTGTTAAGCTTAATGAACAAAGTGGTTCTTGTTATATTTATGATGGGTGTAGTGCGTTTCCATTACTTACGGTGCATAGTGGTTCTTGTTGTATTTGTGATAGGTGTAGCGCGTTTCCATTACTTACGGTGCATTTAGTATTCAAGTGACTGATATCATTTTCTTTTGATGTGATGTAATGGATTCAAGCACTTGAGTTGCAAGTGATGCTAAGAATTCCTGACAAGCTTAATTGAAGTAGACAGCTTAAGTCATTAGTGGGTTAGCATCTGCCTGTCATCTTGATTAGCTACATAGAACTGCTTGCCGTAACAGGATAATATCATGCCGTAAGTGTGCACAGATAGGGTGCGTATCACCATAGGCGGATCTTGCTTAGGTGTTGCCCGTAACCCTCTATCAATACCACAACTCATTGATTAGATTGAACCAATCAGAATTTGGGTGAGAAACATGGGCTGAGGTAAATTTAAGATTGTATATAGCTCATTCCAACATTAATCAATTTGTAGTGCATTTGGGGTGATGTAATAGGCACTGACGTTTCAGGGTGTGCATTTCTTAGGCAGATAGTGCGCAAGGTCGTATTTGCAAAGACTGCTTTTTGCTAAGTTTTCTCAAATCTTTTCAACTCATACTCAAATCAAAAGATTCTAGTTCATCTAGATGGACCTCGCAAGCGAATGCGAAACATGAAGTGGATCTCGCGCGTAGGCGCTCGCTTGTGAGGTCCATCTAGATGGACTATAAGATTCTGGCAATATTCTTTTGTGACTGAATCAGATATGTTTAGTTGATTTAAAGTAACATTAAGTGTGTTATTGCTATGACAAGTGTCTGACACTGTGGCAATCAAAGTTGTCAGTCAGTAGTTGCTCTCATGTCGCCAAACTTGTTAACAATAATTTTGCATTAATTGAATTGTTGCATTCAGATGCTAAGCCAACTTTAAGGTAAATTAAAACAAAATTATTCAAGCCATGCAAGGTATCGTCTCTTCACAGGAAATGCATTTTGTATTGTCACAATGACATTAACGGAAGTATTTTGATTACAGAATATTCAAAGTATTTATGAAAAGAAAAGACTTTTTCTAGTCCAGCAAATCAATTCAACTTTACCAAAGGACTTGCTTCAATCTCAGCCAAAGGAATCCAATTTGTCGCTAAATAAAAACCACAAATATTGATTTGCATTAAATGAAAATAATAACAAAACACAATACTTGTGTTTATTGTTGTCCAAATGAACTTGATTTCACACCAAACAAGATGGAATCAATTCAGCTCAATCCTTGACAATAATGAGATTTAATATCCTCATTAATTTGCTTTGGTTCCCCTCAAAATTTGTCATGATATTCAGACACACAGACTGTCATGCCAATTGAAATCTAGCTTTAAAACTCATGCAACCGTGAAATTTTAGGGTTCATTACCAAAGTAATTACACATTTCAAGCAGAAATATTTGACTACAGTATAATATTGTAATAATTATAACCCTTTGAACTTAAGGTAAAAAGAAAGCTTGAAGAACTTTTACAGGTGTGCTGATCAGAGAATTCAGAGACCTGTGTGTGCAGTTACGACTATTTAAATTCAGTAACACCAAACATGACAACTTTCCTTTACCCAAATACACACTTAATAAGTATACTTTCTGACAGATCTCTTAAAAATCAGAGGAGTGTGGCTGTGGCAACTATTGCATGGTTGCCGTTCGGTATCGTAGACGATCCCCGGCTGCGTCATGTCCTATACCGCCTCTAGTAAGCCATTGGAAACATCGTGGAAAAATACAACTTTGGGCTAAAATTATATTCCTAATCGGTAAAAAATATGATAAAATCTATAAAAAGTGGGGTTCACGCTTGAACCCCAACGGATTTAGAGTAATAAAA
Source organism: Ophiothrix spiculata (assembly GCA_000969725.1). Classification (NCBI taxonomy): domain Eukaryota; kingdom Metazoa; phylum Echinodermata; class Ophiuroidea; order Amphilepidida; family Ophiotrichidae; genus Ophiothrix; species Ophiothrix spiculata. The sequence continues at coordinate 157,161 of JXSR01S008236.1, forward strand.
TTATGTTTAATTTTGTGACATTGCTTTTATAATTTATTTGATCAATGTAAAAAAAAAGGACTTTCTGTAATATTTTCAATACATAGTTCGTGGCTCTGACCATTGCGATACACTTAAAAGGTATCCCTAAATTTGCGTTTAGAAATCCCTCAGCCTAAATTGGGTAAATCGTTAGTTAAAACTCAAGATTTGATACACATGTAACACCGACACCTGCATGACAACTGTATCATTTTGCGTTGCCAGTACACACAGCCAAGATAGTCAAGATTTTCAATATCCCAAAATGTCAACATGGAATTGACATGTCCTAAATGGACATCCTGACAGTGATCATATGATGGAAATTGATGCATCTCTGAGATTGATCATGATGTGCACTTTCCTGTTTGGCAAAAATATACATGGTTATGAGTATGTATTTTATAACTCTGTCCCTGTGTGTTCAACTGTATACTCAAGAGACGGATTCGGTGATTTATGATTTGAAATAATAAGTGTTCTCCCTGAGGCCAAAGTAAGAATCCTGGGGTTATTATAAGACACACTTAAGTGCAACTTTTTAAGGGATTCCCTTAAAACTGTTGAATTTTAAGGCAATCTGTAAGAGCTGCACTTAAGGGAACAAAAGTTTTATCAATTTAAGGGCAACTTTTAAGGGATCTTAGGAGCACCCTTAAAAGTTGCCCTTACGTGGTATGGATATTTTACAGCATATATTTCACATGATTTGTCAAGACTTTAAAAACATATCGATATAGGGCGATAAGGATCCATAAAAATTCCCAATAATCAAGCCAAAAGCATATCTAAAAGCACAACTTAAGAATTGGCCAATACTCCCATTTCTAGAAATACAGAAAAAGAAGATGATCTGCTTGCATAGGAATTACCTACATTAGGCAAATTGGCATTGCAATTGTAAAAAATTGATGGCTTTTATTATCAATTGCCAATTGCAAATCTTTGGATAAATGCCACTTCCGAGGAGGATAATGATAGAATTGCAGCAAGTTATTGAGTGGAAAACTACTTTGGGAGCTCATAAAATCACCTGAAATATGTTTGAGATGTCTTGTGTGATTGTAGATGGTTCATATTAGAAAAGCACAAAATAACAATGCTGTTATCAAAATCAGAAGTCATTTTACCTGTGTATTAAAATAAACTGGGCTCTTAATATGGCTATTTAAGAGTGGAATTGATCCACTTTCCTGAGTTTATGGAAGCTGGACAGGACTGCAAAGCAGTGAATGAGATTGCTTTATACTAAATTCATACATTCCCTGTTAAATATACATTGAAATTGACAATTAACTTGTGCGCATTGATTAATCTTGTTCAGATGAGTACAGCGTATCGCGTAGTGTGTTGTGTAATTCCTTGTACGCGTAACATGCTCACACGTATACATCAAGTTTCATTTTAAAGGAAAGCTTAAACAAATAATTGTCAGCTTGTTCGATTTATCTCCATTTGTTTCATGCACATTTATAATCTTTTACTATTAGCAAGGAAGTAAGAGTGCTTTACAAGCAAATAATGAATTATTTTTGTGTCATATGCATAGTTTAAGTATTGGCTGGGAAAAAAGTTAATATGAGAATCTTGCATGATGTATTACGCTTTAATACAGAATTTTTGATTTGTAAAAAGTGTATCCTTATTTGATAACCGTATTGAATTTAAACTGACATACGTTGCCAGAGGTCTGTGTGAATGCACATTGAGGAAAGTAATATGACATCTAGCATAGATTGATTCTAACACGCTATATTTATGGACCATTTATGCAATGTCGCTATCATTTGTGCATTGTAACACCAAGACACTTTTTGACAGCAACTTTAACATCCGATAATTGACATCACGGTCTTTGACTCGTGGAGTAACTAATAGTGTCATTGTATTGTATGCACAAGTTGAAGCCTGTGCATGCAGGAATGAGGACAGTGGCATGGATACCGCAATTATCTTAGATGCTAGTTGGGTTTCCAATTTGAGGGTTTCGTGGTTTTTTAGCTTCAACTTTGGTGTTTAAGATCTATATGGGCTGCAATGGGTTTTTATAGCCAGAAGGGTCTTCTATTTTAGAAACAGTGCCAGACCAATTTGAAGATGTAAGCAATAGCTATGGGCAGCAAATGGGTGTTAAAACTGAGCGACATAAGGGTTTTAGCAGAATGCAAGTGAGCATTTTTAGCTGTTAACCAAAGGGTGTTTTAAGCACTTCCCACCATTCAATTCAAACTGTTACTTCCACAGCTTATAAACAACCCACTGAGTGAACCAACAGCCATTGACTTACATGTAAAACTGCTGATGGAAAACTTGCTATAGAAAATTCATTACTCAGTCGAAGTGTGAATGAAAAAGACCTTCAGAAAGGGGATAATCACAGCTTGATGTCAGTGTAAACAAATACCACTTCGACACATGTCTTCATTCCCAGAATACAGTTTGAAAAGGAGCAAATTCAAAATATTTGCCACACAAATGAATGTAGTAGTGGAGTGACCTTGGTCAACATTCCATTGGGTTAGTCATATGGTTGCTGTGTGTTATGAGAAGAGCTTTAATCATCCTTTGGCTGTTAACTGTAAATGAGTAATTTTAATTGCAAACTACAATTAGGTGTTATCAACTGCAGGTTAATAAAGTGATTCTTTTCAGTTGCAGGTAAAAAAAAATCATCTATTAGTTGATCTTTATTTGGTATCATTAACTGCTGGTTATTTTGTTGAATATGGATGTTTTTTTGTATTGGACTCTTTAAAGGGAGTTAAAGCAGTACCAGATAATTGAGTATTTTTTCTTTTAGAAATTAAATAGAATGGGATTTGTTTATTGTTACCCACAAAATAGTTTTGACGTTTTTTAAGCAGTGCACTACAAAAGTGTGTTTGCAAAAGAAAGGCACAATGATATCTGGCAAGACATAGAAGCTGTTATCCCTCCAAAAATTTTGTTCTCACTTTAGGTGATCTAGTTGAAGATGGTTCAGTGTATGGTTTGTAACTGACATTCATCCCTGAGGTCTATATGAGTGCACATTGTGGCTAGCAGTATGACATACTACACAGATTGATTCCAACACGCTATATTTATGGACCATTTATGCAATGTCGCTAGTATTTGTGCATTGCGTCTCAATGATACTTTTTGACACTTTTGACATGATGCAGTAATTAATTTCATAAAATGTTGACTACATCTTGTCTTGTAAATCCCATTACAGTGGAAACTCGGTAACACGAAAACATATAACCCGTAAAACTGCGCAACTCGAAAGGAACTTAAAACCCTGACTTTTCCGTATTGTTTTATTATGTATTTTTCATGTTTAACACGGAAGAAATAGTACGAAATCTATAGCAAGTGACCATCTCTACTGTACATTTTACATTACATATAATGATAACACAAAAACTCTGCACAAAAAGTACAATCGCCATTATCTTATGCATTCAAGTTTTAAAAACATTGATATTTAAAAAAAACAATGCAAAAGCACCCCAACATGAAAATTTGCGAGTCCGGTGCCTAAACCAATAATATGACCGATTTCGATGTTTCCTGGCGCTGGACGGCTTGATTTAAGTTAGTAATTTTGATGTTAATGCGGCAAAATTTGATGTCTAAAGTTAGCGATTAGTCTTTTAATACAATATTTCATCAATTTATTTCTGTCCGTGAGATTTTTCTGATGTTTAGGCTTTTATGTAAGCTTACAGATGCCCCATGATATTTGATTTTTATTGGTGACGTTCAGTTATGGTTTACTCGAACTTTTCTTAACACGAAAGCACACTCTTGGCCCCGACAATTTTGTGTTAAAGAGTTTCTACTGTATATTGTCTTTATTAATAAAAGATAAAAGAGATATTATTTTAATAACACAGAATTGGACACATCAGTATCACATAAATGTTGTCTAATTTTAAATTTGCTGCTGAAATTTCTTCAAGAGTTATTTTTTAAATATGGTGTATTAAAAATTCAAATTTAAAAGTGTATAAATTCAATTTTGTTAAAAAGAAAAAAAATGAAATTCATTAAGTTATTTAAAATGATACAAAATTAGAAGCAATGTTGTGTCATTTTTTTCCAAATGTTTATTTTAAAAGACATAGTGAGCAACTAAATTAAAGCTAATATTCAATTTATAAAAAGATTGATTGATAGTGTCTTGTAAAATTCCATTAGAGCACATTTTTTCTTTAAAATATGATATATCTTGGTCTATAAAAGAGTACACTGAATAACTGGTAAGTCAATTTTACTAATTAGAATGGCTGTTTGTTTAAAAGTTCAATGCACTCACAGTCATTTTTGTGAATCATTACCTGCCTGACACGGTTAATTCAAACTAAATTTCTGGATCTATTTGATCCATAGGAAAATAGTTTATCCAGAGTGCATAAACTTAGGGATAAGCAAAATGTTTGATTTTATATTTGATGGTTTTTCACAAGAAATGGAAATAAAACCTTCAACTTATACCTTTGATATCCTTTGACATGGATACAGATATGGACAACCTACTTCCCCTTAATTTTTTAAATGATTTAAAACAGATGCGTCATCATAAATGATGATAAAGGAGCCTAATGGTATAGTAAAGCCCACCTTGGAATCAAACTCTTATTAATCAATGGATTCGCGAAGATTATTTTACTTATTTGGACCTAAACGATTTGTGTGTCATTGCCCATAGCAGCTACAGCAGCTAAAATCTAACCCAACCTATGCCAAACTTTTCCCATTTCTAGCTTGTCTCCTCAGAAACAGACGGATGAAAAGAGCTTGCTTTCATCTGGATTTGAACTAGGGACCTTGCACATCCCAAACCTATTTATACCCATGAGCCACCTACAAGTTGCCAATATGGCTGCAATTGGCTCTATTTCATAATGCTTTAAGAATATTCCTAAGTTGGACTGCGGATCGATGATTGTTCCTAAGTCTAGAAATGTTACAAATGTCAAAGTTGGAAACATTTAAATCATTCAAATAAGTTGGTTGTAAGTTAGAAAATTTGATCACTGTCAAGTTAAGCATTTTGGAAATGTTTATGTTCCCTAGTAATTTTAAATAAAGTGTTCAAAAATTACTTTAATAACCCACTAAAAGCCAAAAATTTATCTCCTGGATTCTTACTGTATAAAAAAAATCCCTATTTTCACGTATTTCATCCAGGATTTGAACCTGTGACCTATCGCATTCCAATCCAATATTCACTCATACCAAGCCACCCATGGACGCTGCCACAGCAGCGATTCAGTGACCATAAAGCAGAGATGCAAGTTTTCAGGAAATTTTACTGAAAACATATTGTTTTCAGGAAATTTTGTCCTGTGTAAAAGAATAGGAAAAGCATTCTTTGGTAGGAGATTTTTAAACATTTCAGGAAATTTTGACTTCAGGAACTTGCAACCCTGATAAAGATCTCACGATTGTGATGGTTTTTGACTATTTTTTACATTTTCTAGTGTAGGATTTTGAAGGATTTGGCAGGGTTAGGGTTAATTAAAGAATATTCCTATATAGTTTTATGAAATAGAGCCCATGATTCTTAGGTATTGGGATGTAATGCATTTTCATGATCTCTAATAATGAGATTTTAGTGAAACTGAGTTCAGTTAGGGTTAAACCAACTTAAAGCATATGTTTTGACAATCTTAGATGGAAAGGATCTGGTACAAGTTTAACATTACCCATGCATATTAGTGTAATGATAAAATTGTTAACACATTGGAAGAGTGTCAGTTATTTTACTACTTTCAAAGCATGTTTTTTTGAAACAAAATTTCTGATATTTGAGGCTTGGATGTCAAACCCAATTATGGTTCTTCTCAATATATCAGATTACATCAGCAAAACCAATGAGAATGAATCCCAACAATAGAAAATTATGAATGTAGAACAAAGTTTTCATGATTTTCTTGAATACAATGAACAACTTTCAACATATGTAATTCAATAAGGCAGTCAAGGAAATTCTATCGCTAATTGTGTGTATACAAGTGAAACTTAACAACACGTAAAAACATTCATAAATCTTAATTTGCTATTTCAATTTACTCTAATTAAGTTAAAAGATAAAACAAATGAGTTGATATTCATCTCTTAGTGTACTCCAATTAAGACGAGAGGAATATTGGAATCAAAACAATTAACTCAAGTACTTAAGAATAATCCTCCTTATTATATTCTTTCAATTTACACCAATTAATGCAAGAGTGAAATTTATGATGACAACATTTAAGGCAAGCTTTTAACCTTTTTTCTCTGTTTTATCTTTAATTTGCTTCACTTAACTGCAGCATAATCAGAAATATGTCAATAAATAAAACAGACATGATTTAACTTCTTTTCCTTCATCCATAAGTGAAACATGTGATTGACACGCTGGTTCAATTTAATTACTTGTAATAGAAGAAAAGAAAATCTAATTAAAGCGAGTCCAATCAATCATGTCAACAAGAGATAGAGCCCAACAATACAGGTGCCGTTTGAAGCAACTTGATAAATGCAAAATGTTTTTATGTTTTCTGTGCTTTTGATACTGTTTCTGTAATTTTGATGCAATTTTTTTACAAAAATCGCAGGTGTATTTATGCCTATGATGTTTAAATATATGATAAATTCCCTTTTGTTTTATATATGATAAATTTCCTTTGTTTTATATATAAGATGCTTAACTCAGTTTGCTTGTTTGAACATGTCCCAAGGATATGGAAAGCTTCAAGGATGTCAGGGATGGGATACGGTCTATATTTTGAGATGTAAGAGGTCCAAGTTTTGCCAGTGCTGAGATGGGAATCTTATGATATTTCAATTATTTCCCCATAGAAATAGTTAAAAACTGGACTATCAGTGTTGGTGTATAGGAAGTAGTTGCAATGTCACTAGGTTCCATAATTCATTGTAGCCATTTAATGCTGTTGCACTCCAGCTAAACTAAATAAAGTGTTACATCAGGTTGTATTTGCTTCAACTGACCACAACAGGCTGTTGTAACCAACAAAAAAGAAACAAAAAAGGTTTGTCTTGGGATATTTGGCCCAAAAGCTATGAGCTATGCACAATTTCCTTTTAATTGGCTTTTGTCCCCCACATCTCCCCTCCCATATGTCTCTTGAGACATGTAAATATATTGTTTTCTTGGCCTGTAATTGATTTGTCAGATTGTTATGGCAAAAGTTCTTCATGTGATCAAATCAAAATTGCACACTTGACTGCGTACAGCCACAAGAGAAATCTGAATTTACTTAGGAACGCTACAAAACTCAACCTGCAGTTGCCAGTTGACCATCCAAACGTCTTGTTCTGACCGCTATTGTTCTGAACTATGGCAACTGTGCTGATACTACACTGCCAGTTGAGGTTTGTTTGAAGTGATCCCTTAATTCATTTTTTAAACACCATCTCCAAAATGTAGTATACACATTTCTTTATTTATACTTCCTGATAAAAACTCACCTTGGGAATGAAGTGCTCATATAATCCACCAGAAATGTAATTATTTGTATACCAAACAACTTATATTGCTGCATGTTTTATCTTCCCTTTCAAATTTGCAATATATGACGTAAAATTTTAAGATAAACATAAGCAAAAATGCATGACATCAAGTTCATACTTCCAGAACTCCCAAAGGGTGTATGTTTTGAATTGACATATATTAATATTTCAAAACATCAACCAAGAAAATTAAATTGGCTTATAGTTTCGTTTCAAGTAAATAATTCCTTTTATTTGTATAAGCCGTATATGAGTAGGTTAGTGCATTTGGCACCAATATAATATTCCCTCTTATCACCTTCTTAGTTCATAATAAAAATTGCAAAGCAGAACTGATTCATGGAATGATTACATATTTATTGCTCCCTTGAGTAAGGAGATGCAGCCAACTGTGGCACTGAAATGGAGAGGAAATTTAATGAAGCTCGTAAAATGTTTTCTTGGTTCGGTTGCTTGGTACGCCGGTGTTATCTCGGTCATACTTAGTGGATTGGGAAAGATGTAAAATGGTTTATCAAAGGTTATGACAGATAGGGTTTGGTCAAATCTAGGTCTGATTTGGGGTTGATGTTTGTTAAGCAATTAAATATGATAAACTGTTTTCAGCAGCATGAAAACATAGATCTGATGTATTATTTCAATTTTATTGTGAAATAGGTAGTTAAAAATGTAAATTAGTTTGTCAAAGCTTAAATCTGTAGGTAGGAACTTATCAGTGTTTTTGCATTTTATAGATTATTTTAATAAAAATTGTCTTCAGATTTGTGAGTTGTATGGTGCTTTATCTTAAGTTTACTATAGATGGATGGACAAGCCTTGTACCATAGTTTTGATAATTTGTAACCAATATACAGGGTGTCCCACAAAAAACGCAACGAAGTTTGAACTTTTATTTTGAGAGAACAGAGCCAAATGGTGAGCAAACGTTACAAGAAAATGGTAGAGTAGACCATTGGCTTTTACAGGATTTTTGATTTGTTTAATTTGGATCTCTGAATTAAAAGTTATTGCACATTTTGTAAAGACCAGAAAAATTTAGGTGGTCTGATTTGTTAATCTGTAAAGTTTTACCTGTGGTGACGTCAT
>JXSR01S008237.1:6886-28262 GCA_000969725.1 Ophiothrix spiculata
GGCAAATTTTGAGCTATACCATACATATACAGTCAAAGATATACCCTTTAGTTCGTACCTAATATAGAATATTAGGTACGAACAAGTTTGTATATTAAAATTCTAGATGAGCAATGTCACATTGATTGAATGTGAATGAGACGCTGAGTATGCAGAAATGTATGACAGTCGCGGAATCATGTCTATTGTCATGGACCATGTGTTGGGAACGACTTCCCGATTCAGTAAAGTCAATCTCAGGAATAAGCTCCCCGTTTCACGGTTTTTTTACTTATTAATGCGGGTTGTCAAGCAGCACTCTGCGCCGTACACGACTTACCCGAAATATCTGGCTGTGCTGTGGCACAGCCAGAAGCAAGCTCTGCAATAAAACCTGCGCATAAGTGCACATACCCAATATCCCCAAAAATGATCATAGCTATCAAATACGAACTGCAACCCTCCACAAACATGACAAAGGATATTTATAATAAATTTACCTATTATAAATACTTCCCGAAGTTGTTAGTCACACAAAAAATGATGTTTGAAGATATGTTTACAAACCGTTGCTATGTAAACAAAGGACACATTCCGTTTGATTTCTCTGATCAGAACAGTGCGATTTTCATAAATTTAATTCAAACAGATTCCTTTCATGAATATGTAATAAAACATTTCTGTTTGTTCAAGTACCGTTTGTATTTTTCAATTTATGCACAAATGGCCTTTATGTGATAGGCTGTACTACACAGTTTGCCTCAAGCCAAAAATGAAGTTTTTTTGGCTTGTGTTTCTCGAGCAATACACGACACACTGCAATTCACGCAGTTGGATGTGATAGGTTGTCCCCGCGATCATCACGCCAAGTTCTTGTCACTGGGGAAAATTGACCAGTCATAACGATCGTCGTGCGTCAGCTTTGTCAGGTGATTTAAATTTTGAATTACGCGTACGCACGGACTGCGTAGAAGCGCAATTGTTTGAATATTCTGGACGCGATTTTCAGGGAGCTTATTTATAAGATAGACTTTAGTCTGCTGGAATCCATCACGCTCCATTCAGCGTGATTGTGAAATTAAGGGGTGCACCAGTTATACAAATGTTATAGGTTAATAACTGTGTATTACTTGAAGCGAGTGAAATTCAAATTGTACAAAAATGATGCACCGCGTCACACGCGTGATTAAGTTGGAGTTGTCCACACTCACGGCACAGCTGAGTGAGTTGGACAACTTCCGACTTCAGCACACATTGTCGGCTGCGCGCAAGTCAAGGTGCATTATTATTGTACAATTTCACGAACGCCAAGTAAAAAGTACGACAATGATTAGAATAAAAATGTAAAGACATGATTAAAGTTAAACAGCATAATTATTGAAAATGTGTTTGCTATTTCAATAAAACATAGAAAATACAACCATTCATTGACCCATGTTAATCATTGACATTGTATTATTTAGATTGACCTTTCTTTTAAAATGAAACTTGCCATACAAGCATTAGCATGTTACGCGCACATGGAATTGTACAACGCACTATGCGATATGCAGGGGTGATTCCATAGTAACGTTTGTGACCGAAAAAAATGAAACATTTCACTTTTAAATGGCCACAGATCCCAGCATAAACATTATATACACAAGTTTGTTGTTGATAATGGTGCTCAATAGTGGGATCAAGACATGTGTTCAAAGATTAAATTAATTGCCAAAATAGGCCTACTGAATAAAGTTCATGTAACGTTCGGTAATGTTTGTGACATCGCAAGGAAATGTTTTTTTGCTCCAAATGACTTCATTTTTTTGTTGCGCTTAAGCCTTTTCACAGATGAGTGCTACTCTAGGATTCTCGCAAAATTCATGATCGAGATTCTCCCAGGAACTTTTGCGAGAATCTTTTTTGAGATGGAATAAATTTGACAAATTTGCTCACAAAATGATAATAAATTGAAGTTAAATGATTAAAAGATTAAACATGACAAAATGATTTTGATATGGTTTCATCATTATAAATGGTCAGATTCATTTCAAGCCTACCTCTTTATTAATATTGTTTTTGGGCAATCATCCACCAACACAACCCCCCCCCCCCCCCCCACCCTCAGAAAAACAAAACAAAACACTTTCCATCAGAGAGGTGTAATTATTGAAACACCTTTCTGATGAATATATCAGAATCAAGAGGTTAAGAATCATTGATGCCACCATTTTGCAACATGGTAGCTGAGTATATGCTAGCTCCTGTATGTAAATCCATTCGGGACATAGTTGCCGAATTTAGCTGACACGAAAGTCTGCACACGTTGACGATTTTTATGCATCTATATTGCTGATATCGCTCACTAGATTGCCCAAGAACGTCAAGAAGTATCCACAGTTAATGTTTTTAATTTAATTTGTAAATTGTGTGATTTTGGAGTGAAATTAATCTCCAAATTTTCCATGTGAGTGACAGACCAACGCCGTGCACAAAGCACAATCTTCTATTCAGAACCAGGTTGTGTTACATTTGTACATGGCATGTATTACTAACTGAACATATACCATTGATGAGTTGATTTTAACGAAAGATTAATCTTTTAGTGAGCTTCAAAATTGTCACTCAATTTTGGTCACTAAACATTTGACAATGAAATATTTGCGTATAGTTTTTGAAAGTGGAGAGTTCTGCGAGCTATTACTAGTATAAGAACATATTTTATATCGTGTGATTTTAGCGTGCATCACAACTTTGAAAATTGATGTTTTTGTTGAATAGTTCTTCTTGCGAATCCAAATGGATTCGCGGGTGATTGTCTCGACAGGAATCTTTAGGCGAATTGATTCACGGATTCGCGTCTAATTTCTAGGCCTGTAGCCCGCCCCCACTATTTATGATGTGGTTTTTTTTCACCTCACAGGCCAAATACATTGCAGCATGCATTGATGAAATCAAGCAGGAGCTTAGGCAAGACAACATGGCCGTCAAGGCCAATGCAGTATCGAAGCTCACCTATGTAAGTACCCAGGGAATTGAAAGCGTACCCCGCTAACTGAAGGGTATTTTGACTTGAGAAACACAGCTATATGCCTATCAAGTGTTATTGCTGCATACATACCAAACAGCAAAAAATGTAAACTTCCGCGTTACTAGTACTACATCATAATTTATTCAACATTTGGTTAATACTTCAATTATCAGACGACCTTCAGAAACCATGTCCGTATATGATTGGATAACTGCACTTGCGAATGTCCTCTCTGTTAGAAAAGTTTTTAAAACCCACATTAAAACTGTGTTTTTATTTTCGACAGTTTAATAAGAATATATAGTGAAACAATAAATAACTCAATTATTAATATTACATTTTGTTTTGTAAACCCTATTGCTGTCTCTTTTAGCTGGAGATGTTAGGTTATGACATCAGTTGGGCCGCTTTCAACGTCATTGAAGTCATGAGTTCTTCCAAGTTCACCTTCAAGAGAATAGGCTACTTAGCAGCTGCCCAGAGCTTCCATGAAGACACCGATGTACTTATGTTGACAACAAATATGATCAAAAAGGTAAGCATGATGGTCAATTATTTCACACAACAAGAACATTTGATCCCCATTGGGACTTCGTAGTTTTTAATCTGGCATTATCTATATCTTTATCAGCCCAACGATATAGGTCTGGTTTGTCACTAAGCTGAATGGAGCTGGACAGATCAATTGGTTCTCAGCCCATTTAACCAGCACTCATGGGAATTTTAGGCCTTGTTGCCAGGCAGTGGAATGCTAAACTGACATAGGCCTACAACTGCTTCAAAATGCCACAGTTGTTATTTTCATTCAACATTTCGTTTAAATTCTTGTCAATTTAGCTTGTGCTTTTTTATGGCTGGTGACAACTTTGATAAAGGGTACTCTTGGTGAGACAGTAGCCAAGCCAAATCTTGTTTGTTCTTGTAAGTTGTGTGCTTCTGTTGTTTAAAAACCACTTATGATGTGGCCGTCCACACCAAAAAAAGGTATTCTGTATTAACTGAAAACTGAATGAAAAAAAAAATCTTCTTTCACTGTAAGGCCAAGCATGTAATATCCAGTGGGGCCTCTTTCTGCAATTGTGGAAATTGCAGAAAGAGGCCTGACTCTCTCTGTAATCAACTCTGCATACATGTGATGCATACATGTGGACTCCACATGTATGCAGAGTTGATTACAGAGAAATGGCTATGTTACTTGCTAATACCTAATTGTCGTGTGAGTGCATGAAAGTCGTACATGCAATAGCTGCCATTTGTCATTGATCTGGATTGTACACTGCATAATCTCCAGTCTTGTGTCAGTGGCTCTTGAAATGGTTCTGTCACTCACCTGGAGAACCAGAGGGGAGCGTGGCCGAGCGGTTAGAGCACGGGTCTCGTAATACAGAGATTGTAGGTTTGAGCCCCAGGCCGGGCGGTTTTCGTCTCCTTGTTTCCTTGGGCAAGAAACTTTACTCTACTTGTTTGTGGTCGGACAGTCATGTAAAACCGTGGGTCCCTTGTACGAATAGACTCCTTCATGGGGTAGGCATGTTATGCAAGTACTTGTATCATTGATTGATTGATTGATTTCAGAGCCACTGACGTGTGGCAGGGAAATTTTGGGGGATTTTTCACATTCTACTGACTAGGTGTCAAATAACTTTAGGCAGCCATTGCGGATACGACTTTCTTGCACTCACATGAGGAATCCACTGTACATTCCGTAGTTGGCCTTTACTTTGTCACAGCCTTCTGATAAAAGTCATCCAACATACCAGACACTCTGGCTTTTAGGCCTTACTGTACGTGCCATAATTTGTAGCATTACAGTTTAATTTAAGCAATTACTGTATTTTTTGGCATTTACTGGCATTCAACGTGTACGGTAATGTGAATATGTTTTCTTAAAGTAAGATGAAGGAAATACATGTATGTTATATTTTATAGTGGTACGATTTTTAGAAATAACTTAAAAGATCAGGTTATAAAGAACTGTGACTTAGAGAGTCGACCAGTAGCAGGTTTATTTAAAGGGGCATTGGACATTATTTAAAACATTTTATTTGTTGATTATTTACACTTCATATGTTAGAAAATAGCAGTCATTTACCAGATATCGGGAATTTTTTTTATCTGAACCTTCAGAAAATTCAGAAATTTGAATTTTATTTTGTTTGTTGATCTTTGGTATGACGCTATTCTTTAAATGTATTTATTGATGCTATACATCAAGAAAGATCCAAAGATTTGTTCGTAAAGCATTCCTTTCACGTCTTAGATTGCAGATAAATCAAAAGAAATTTGGAGTTTGCAGTAGATCTCCTGAAAAGATCAATTTTAAAAATGCAACTATAGAGGGCAGTATTTATCGTTGTCGACAACGATAATTAAAAAATAAAAGAATATCTAATATTTTGGTATATAGGGTTTGAATTTGACAATGAAACTTTGCATGCTGTCTTTTACTGCTAATACTTCATAAGATGCAAAAATCTCAAAATGCTAGGAGAAAAGTTTGGGGATGATGCTGAACTTGTCCAATGCCCATTTAAGATTCTGAAAGGAAGACTATAAACTGACAGTGCATCTATTTTTGATTTCACTACTAATGAACATTTGTTTTCTTAGGAGCTCAATGCTCCCAACATGTATGAGACCTCTGTAGCCCTGAACGGCTTGGCCTGCTTCATGTACCCTGACTTGGCTCGTGATATAGCCAATGATATGATGTCGCTGGTAAGTCGCCATGGTTACTCAGGCTACGTGGCCAAAATGAAGTCATTTGGTCTCATTGATGTTTTGAGTTTTCTATATTTTAGATTGTTGAAATTTTGTTGTTTAACAGATCATTTTATAATCAGAAGGAATTAGTAATCAAGTTGGCTCTTTTTATCACCACAAATGAGGAATATGTCCATGTGGCTGCCTCAATATTGAGATGGCTACGAGTAATCATGTTGAATGAGATCATTAAAATGTTATGATATATCGATTCTTTTCTTGTTAAATTTAGATTTTGCTTTACCACAGAGTTTCTTATCTAGAGAGGGTCCATGCCCTTTTGAAAAAGATTTAATGAAAGCACAATGCAGTTGATAGAATTTGACTGGACAGTTTCAGACAAAATATATATTTGAAGCCATCAAACTAAAGGATCAAAGTATAAAAAAACTAAATTTAATCATTTTGCTGCTTAGAAATTGATCTGTTGACTTAACCAATGTTGAATGTATACATATTTAAAATTAAATGTTTCTGTAAACTCCGATCTGTAGCTCAGATAATCTAAACGATACCATTGATGATCTAATGAATTACTGATGTGACATTTACAGAGACAGTTAATTAAAACATGCTGCACTACTCGGAAAAGAGACTGAATGATGTTGGAGGAAATAAAAATGTGATTAAGAGTCTCTTTTCTCTTTGTGCCAGATAACTGTGCAACTTGTTCGAATAGTTTGTAAATTGCTAATAGTGCTAGTGTGGCTTAATAGAGTGTCATTGACTTCACGAAGAGTCAAGTCCAGACTTTGAGAAGTTTTCATAGACCAAATTTTTAAAGTTGATTAAGATGGTGTGTACATGTACATGTAATAGATATACTGTACTAATAGCACTTTGGTCCTATGTTGCAATGGGAACTTGGACTCTAACATAAAATGCAATTTTGACCAAGGTTTGTAGTTACTGTAAAGCATGAAAATTTCGCGGCATCAAAATTTCGCGAATTGACAAACTATGACATTTTCGCGGCATTAAAATTTCGCGAATCGCCAAATTGCATGATTGATGAATGGGTGACAAATTCAGCAACCTTGTTTCACTCTTTTTATTTGCGTTTTTCATACAGATTAACATGATTTCACAACACATACCTACCAGTTTAAATGATTATTTTCTTGATGCATGAAATAAAAAAGTTACTAAAATAAAAGGTTCCTTGGGAACTTGCTGAGTACGGTAGCTCTAAATGATTTACACAAACAAGCATTTTTGTTTATGCTACGACCGCCGTAAAGAGTGCAATGAACTGAATGGGTTTGACTTCCGGGTCAAAAGGCAGTGATGTTATGACGTAATTGTCGTCATCATCTGGTTCAGTCAGCTGTTTATCGGATCGCAATATGCAAATAAAACATCGGAATGAATTCTCTTTTATAGCAGATCTTTCTCTTTTGGCTTTGTTAATTATGTTTATAGAACAAAAATAAAACAAATCTATAGAGTGTAACAATGTTTTGGCTGGGTCTCTGAGCCGAGGTAAGCTTATGTTGGCAAGCAAAAAAAATGAATTTGGTGAAGATTTTTATTTAGCAATGCCTATGCTGTAATCAAGAAAATTTCGCGTGCATTTTAATTTCGCGAATGAAATGGACTCGCGAAATTCGCGAAATTAAAATGCACGCGAAATTTTCATGTTTTACAGTAATCAAGACTCGCCTTGGACTTGAAATTTTACTTAATGGTGCTCACGTGACTCAAGCACTTAAACACATCAACCTAGTTTTCATTCAGCAGAAATCTAGAATTTGTAAAATGATTTGATTCTTATCAATAAAGCCTAAACTATTCCAACAATTTGTCGACAGTTTTGAACCTTGTGAACCACAGTTTACTACTAGTTCAAGTTAGTCTAACCCTATTTACTCTTCACATTTATGTACCTCATATTTCTTTGTTTTTCTTTCTTTCCGATGTGTGTCCATCCGTGCGTGCGTGCCCCGTGTGCTTCCTCACCCGTGTTGCTTTCCATGTATGGTCCTGCGTGTGTTAGGATATTAACAGTGCCCAGCAGTACGACTCTGGTGTAGCTATGACTGGCCTTGCATGCTTTACGTCCCCAGATCTCTCCAGAGACTTGGCTAATGATCTAATTAGTCTGGTGAGTGTTACCCCTACGACAGTGTCATTAGTTCCACAATACACTCCCGGTCAAAAGTGTTTGCGCACAAAACCTGTAACTAGCCATATTTCTAGAACCGTTCATCATTTGCGTCATTTTTTTCTCGTATTTACGTATGCGCAAACACTTTAGACCGGGAGTGCATCTCACATCTAAATAAGTAATTTTGTCAACTTTGTAAGTGAACAATAAGTTACCCCAATATATTGTTTATCACCAATGGTCTAATTTGTCTCAATGATAATTTAATGTGAACTTGTAAATCAATATTTTTCAAGTTTATACATGTACAAATGTGTACTTATCTTGATCAAGTTAGATATGTTATATTGAACAATGGTACTTTTGTCTTCCTTGAAATGGTAGAAATATTCATCTGTTGCAGAGACTCATAAAGGATTTGTCTCTTACACATGAATACAATATATATGCTCCATTTCATGAGACAGTAAGGAAATTGGACTGTTACGGAGACTGATCAAGTGATTGTCTCCTACACATGACCACGATTCATGCCATTATTTCATGTGTAGACAACTGTGATTTCTACCATTTTGAGCAAGACAAATGCATTGTAGTGGGACATTTTTATTCGGCTAAATATAGTAATGGTCAATAGCCATGAAATTCAGGTGATCCAAGTTAAATCTAATTCACATATGTAAACATGACTTCTATTTGTTTTAAAATTTTCCAATTAGTTAGTGGACACAATTCACAGTATTCACTGTTGTTGGCTTGACATATTAGAATGTTTGTTTACCTCTATGGAAATTCAGGTTAAGCTAGTTAAAGGTTCTTCAACGGTATGTGTGTCTTTTTTATTTTGGTCGCTCACCTCACACACATCGTTGAAGCAATGAAGCACGATTTACGAGGAGCCACGTAAATAGATAGCGAGCGAAGCAAAAATGATTCGCTCCAAAAATCTCTTTTACCAGTCTTCATTTGCTACGGTCAACCAAGTGAATTTACGCGAATGTCCCGTCTGTTACAATCATAAATGTTGTATAACGAGACTAATTTGTTAAACGTTGTTGGATGGAAATGAAATTGACAAGCAAATTTAGTCCCGCTGATTAACACGGGGAGAGAAAAGATCCTCATTTTCCAAAAAATGCAGAAAGTTTTAGTGGAATTTAAATTATTGATGTGAAGATTAAGGAAACAAAGATTAGGTGCAGACCAATTTGGGAGTGAGTATCAATATTTCAAAGGGAAAATGTTGGCGCTCCTCAGTTTTGTATAGCTCAATGTGCCAACTTAGTATAGGGAGAATTCGTAAAATGATAAAAGCACTTCCCGATAAAAGATCATTTCTTCTACCCGGTCTTATTAAGTTTTCCTGCAAACTAGGTTAAGCCATGAATAATGGTACACAACAGTCTGCGAGTCACAGATTATGGGATGCTATCAATGTCATGATCCACCTCCGTTGTGGCAGTCGTATTGATAGACCAATTTTGGACAATTTTTGATCACGGCCCATGTGAATTTCTAGTGAAGTAAGCAAATAATCTATAGTCAACTACCAACGCATGGCTAATTATGGTATTCGAAATGGATCACATTTTATTGGGAACAGAACATTATACTCTGTAAATCTTGAAGTTTGCAACAAGCAGCCGATTAACTCACATAAATCAATATGACCATACGGGGAAGTAAACTAGTCCGTTTTTCTCAAATCAAAACAACGTACCAAATCATGTTGAACTTTCAAATGAACTTATTATTAATATTTGTCCATGTGTTAGAAACAAAATTAGCCAAAAATAATACCTAAATGGTGAAGAATTCATTAAAAAAAATATTAATACGCAGTGATTTGGTCTTGATCAATCATTACTAGTCTCTTACACAATACAAAAGCACCAGTTCACAGTGTTGTAGAATACAGGGGATATGCTATGGATCTTGTAACAGAGTCTGATTGCTTGTTGCATACTTCAAGGTTTATAGAGTATAGTGTTGGATGAGATGGCATTTAGCACTTAATTCGGGGGGGAGGGGGATTCCACTTAAAAATAGTCCCAGTCTATATTCAGTGTTGCAGTGTTTTCTTTGTTGGCACATGGTCTGCATATTTACCTGTTCTGCCACTAAAGCTGTTTTCTCAAATCTGTGCAATGTGCAACACTAAGCTTTAAACATTCACTAAGTTTAAGACATTCACAAAGCTGACTCGCTAGGCAAAAAAAAAAAAAATCTTTGGTTGCTTTCCACAGCTTTTTTCAGAGAGGGTCGGTCGGTCTTTTTTTTTTTTTTAATACTCTTTCACTGCTAGGTCCATCAGCCGCTCCAGCCTTCACAACTTCCCCGCGACATCCTAATCAAAGCAATCAAATACTTCTTGTAGTAATTTGGGACATCCTAAACATTTTAAGGGTTGAATATCAAAAAAAGCAAAAATATAACTTCTTTTTTTTGTAATTTTCTGTAAGTTTTGCATATTTTTTTAGAAAAAAAAAATTCAATAAAAAAAGTTTGGGTCGGGCTGAATGATAGGTTCGGTCGGTGGAGGGCAACCAAACAATTTTTTTTTGGCCCTATTACAGCATCATGAATTCTGGCTTGTGATCAAGTGATTGGCGAGACAAGCAATTCAAGTCAAGGAAATGTCGGAATATAATTTAGCAAATCAAGGCTTACCAAGTTATGTATTTACATAGTTTAAATTTAGATGGTTGGAAGCTAGACTAAACTTATCTGAGGCATTAAGCAAATAAATTGACCAATTTTGCTAAGCTGTATTTACTTCTGAAATGCTATACAAATTGTGATCAAATGAGGCTTCATTCCTAACATATACTAGTACTATGACACACGAGATAACAATTATTTGTTAAGACTTCAACTTGTTGTTTGCTTTCCCAGATGGCTTCAACCAGACCATATATCAGAAAGAAGGCAGTACTGCTTATGTACAAAATTTTCCTCAAAGTAAGTATTCGGTAGTGTTCAGTTTTTAAATATTTAAAAATTTCATTTCATTGTAATATTAAAGGGGCAATTCATGATCCACTTTTCATCCTCAAGGTCACCTCTGTCAAAATTGAGTTTCTTAGCTTATAAGAATCGTCATCTGGTATATGTTACGATCCTCAAATCATTCTTTCATATGATGTGCTTGCATTTTTGAGAAAAGTGACAAAATGTGTCATTTCCCAATTATTGCCGGGCCCCGATAGTAATTACAACACAGTAGCCTATGGGGATTTTCAAAATGCTGAAAAGCTTGTAACTTGGAAACGAACTGTCGGAATCAAGTGAAATTTTCAGTATATGTTTATGTTGTACTCCTCTTCTTTTTTTTTAGCTAGAAAAGAATTAAGGTTTTTGTCACATCAGAATCATGAATTGCACCTTTAATATTCATGTAATTTAATTTGACGTATCAGTACTTTTTCAAAAAATAATTTATTGCTTGCATAGCTTCAAATTAGAATTAAAAGATTTATACTGTATTCAAATAACACTTTTCTTGCAACTGATTGTAGATGCTCTATTCTGAACATATCTATAATTTTGTGTTTAGTTTCCAGAAGCCCTACGGCCTGCTTTCCCAAGGTTAAAGGATAAACTGGAAGATCCAGATCCAGGTATGTATTGCAAAAGCTAACTGTTATTATTTCGATGCATTTAGAGGGCATTGTGATGTTGTTATTTTACCATGTTAATTGGGCATTGTTTTGTATATGTGATTGAATTGATTTGCGAAACACCAATTCTGCATAAAATAAAGCAGCCTATACTAGAAAAAAATATTGCTTATACTAGTACGATTTAAAACTACTTAGTTCTCTAGGTCAGTAAACTAGAGCAGAATTCATTCTTTCCCTAGAGGCATCCATATTGGAGAGTTGAGCTTTCAACACTGTAGCGAGTGTCATCTTCAGCTCTGAAGATGACACTCGCTAGAGTATCGAAAGCTCAGCTCTCCAATATGGATGCCTCTAGAGAAAGAATAAATTCTGCTCATTGCTTATAGTAGTAGACTGATAATGAATCTTGCTGTTTTTATAAAGTCTCGGGCGTGGCGGTTTTCGTCTCCATGTTTCCTTGGGCAAGAAACATTACTTGCTCCGTGGTTCTGAAGTCACGTTAAGCCGTTGGTCCCCTGTACGAATAGACTCCTTCAGGGGGTATACATATCATGTTAGTACACATATCATGTTAGTACAGTGTTTAAGGGTGAAAACACAGTCGGCCTCCAAACAAAAATTTTCGCTACCAAACATTTGGTCGTGACATCAAAACGACGATTGACTCCAAAGAAAATAACACCGAGTTGATACCAAATAAAATTTCACGCTAAATTGAACATGTGTTGAATTGCCATATACATTGCCTCAAATGTTTGTTGCCGGTTTATAGTATAAATTTGATCGCAAATATTAGGTGACGTCACGACCAAATGTTTGGTTGCGAAAACTTTGTTTGGAGGCCGACTATGTTTTGAGCCTAATTGATTGATTGAAATCTGCCTTTCAGGTGTGCAATCTGCCGCAGTGAACGTCATCTGTGAACTGGCTCGCAAAAATCCCAAGAACTACTTGTCATTAGCGCCGCTGTTTTTCAAACTTATGACCAGCTCTACAAATAATTGGATGCTCATCAAAATCATCAAACTAGTAAGCATTGAGACACATTGTTAGTTTCCAATAAGGTTGAACCGATTGCTCATTTCTTTACCGATACGATATGCCGATGTTTTATATCTGTCACTTTGCCGATACGATATCTGTTACCAATATTTTAGTGCATCATCAGCTGGTCAAAAACATGGCCTAGCCCAGCTAGACTTAAATCCAAACATCGGTAAAATTTATCGGCTAAGACAGGTGATTTTACCGATACGATGTTTTGCCGATAGGTGTAATATCGGCCTGATACGATGGGCGATACGATGCATCGGTTCAAGCTTAATTTCCAATCCCATTTGCTAATTTAGCTTTCTGTCGCATTTGAATCATAAGATCAGACTCGTTGCTATTTTATTCCAGCATAGAGACAAAATTGGGTGTATTCAGGTCTTTTGCTGATTATGCATCGGATCTTGTCATAAAGCGCAAATATTTAAAACACACACATGCTTTGTGTGCAGGTTTGTGTATCATTCGCGTAAAATATTGTTTGCAAGGTTTATCTCTACGCGCAACAAATTCTCAGCATTCGGAGTTGATTTTGGCGGGAGCCGAGTGGACCTGAATACCCCCAATTTTAGCTCTCTGGCTGACGATGCCATTACATTGCACTTATTCAGATTCTCTTTCTTCAATTCATGTTGGTTTTGGGTGTATGATAAGGACAGCTGTTTGAACCAAATCTTATATTATTGCTTTAACCCTAACTCTGGCACACCATAGTGCATAGAATACTTCACAACACAGCAAAACAGGCAAGCTACTAGTTACTAGCCAATACAGCAAAGCATACAAGGTTTGTGTGCGAGTCATGCATGAACTTGAACTTGAACCTGCAAGGAGTGTGCTTGTAATACTATACCATGCAGTTCAGTATTCAATGCTGTATGCTTAGAAATTTGATTGTATTGCATACCTGCCAACTGTCCCGATTTTGTCGGGATTGTCCCGATTTACAACTCTCAAAATGGCCAAAAATCGGGACGTCCCGATTTTGAGATATTGAAAAAAATAATAATACAAGGAAAAGTCGCCAATATTTATTGTCTTGTGGCATATATTCGGGCCAGAATCTCAAAAAAGCTGTTAATAAACACAAGGAAAGTCGCAAGGGGACATGTAGTCAATAAATATTTGTGCTCTTGGAACACAAATTTGAGCCAAAATCTTACAAAAGTCGCCACCATTTTTCTATTTTATTGGTGGTTCCCAGCTTCTTACATTGACTTCACACTCAACACTTTTTTAAAAATCTTCAATGACACCTTAGAATCAAAAACGGGTCAGGTGACATGTTCCCTATTAATTTGGGTGCACCAACTGGCTACTGTAATGCCACTGTAAAGGGATGGAGTCAATGTGCTTGCACCAAGAGAAATATGGGGTGAGTTGGATAATATAGGTAAATGAGGAGGGGGTGGATGATACCCCCTCAAAAAAAATAGTAAGAATGCTAAAATTGATTAAATTATTATAATTTCATAACCCATCATATATAATGAAATCGGCCAACTGTGACCTACCGTAGGGTCAGTAGGTCAATTTTAAAATGTACATTCCAATACAAATGTATAGTAATATTGGATACAAAAGCCATTTATCTCATAAACGGAGCAAGTTTTTCATTTTAATCAAAAATTTAAGTTATTGTGTTTTTGCTCCTTTTACAACCACATCAACTTTTAAAAAGGGACCTCCAGGAGTAGAGTACACCCCAGCTGGTCCCCATGAGCAGGACTTGGGCCCTTACAGGGGGTCATAATGTCAAACACTTTGTTTATTTTTGGACACACTTATACCCCTGAGTACAACCTTTTTCTGTTAGTTTACCTATTAAAATGGTCTCTCCTGTGGTGTTGGATGTGCAGAAGTCCTCTTACTAGTGGATGGGGCTTTACCCCTCAACCCCCACCAGGGTCCCATCAGTGCCCTTAAGGGGCCCTTGAACCAGGCTGCCATGGCCCTCATCTACTTGAGTTGCAATAATAAACTCCAGGAAGTATGCACATGCTCACTTTCATTACAATACATGGCTATGGGTTTTTTCATTCAACCTTTAATACATCAGTTGAAAGTATGAAAATAATGTTTCCTTGGCTTTTAATTTGTTGAAATCTCTACAGCTTCAAAGCGCCCCCTTGAACCCCAGCTAGGGCCCCGCCCCGAGACCTCCGACGAATGCCTCACGCGTCTTTTTGTCCTGATTTTAGGTTTCACAATGTTGGCAGGTATGGTATTGTCATTGTATTGTCCAGTAAGGTTAGGGTTAAATATAGTCATTTGTCATAATTATTTCATGTCAATCTGTAATTTAAAATTTTGGAATTGAATATATCATAGAATATGTCCAGATACTAACATAAATAACTTTAAAGTAGATATTTCTGTTGTGATTCCATAAACAGTAACTTTTATGTGTGTTTTTATTTTCAGTTTGGAGCACTGACACCACTGGAACCCAGACTGGGAAAGAAACTACTAGAACCACTCACCAATCTCATCCACAGGTAGTATAAAGGAGAGGGATACAAGTGTGTTTAGTTGTACAATGGATGCTTCAAAATTCAACCCTTTTTTCAGAAATACCACTTACTAAATGTGACCCGTCATATCCAAACATACCTTGAAGGTCGGCATAGTAAATTACGAGATACGGGGGACCATTGAAGCTGAGCATAGTCAAAAAACACGGCCAAGGTCGAATTTCTAATTTCATCAGAAATGTTACCTTGGAAGTGTATTCTATCATATTCATCAGGTTCCAACATCCAAAATATAAGACAAATGTTTTAAAAACCAAGATAAAAAATCCTTTTCTCCATTCAAGTTTTACCAGTACAGAAACTTTAAACTTGATTTTCCCAGAACTATAGTTTTCTGAATCGATGAATTTGGATGTAACTCTGCAATTGAACATCCAATAACCAAAAGCAAGGTGTCATTTTAAAGCTTATAATATATTCTTTAAGATGAGACCAAAAACTCAATTTTCATTTAGGGACCCTTAAGGTACCTTTCATTATGGCGGGTCACAAATGATGATGCTCTTTAATCCTTTGAATCCTGCAGCCAACAGCAAGAAGAAGTGCCACAAAAACTTAGTGTGATACACATACTTTATCAAAACATTTTTTTTTTCTAAATTCAACTTGCACTTGCTTTCAATGAGATATTTTTTTTTCCAGAAGTATATATATATATCTTGAAGTCAATTTATCCTAATCTTATGTTCCTAAATCAACTTTTGGATTTTTGCATTGGTATAATTTTCAGGATATTTGTCATTCAAAAATCATATAATTTTTCAATTTTCAGTACAATTTCCTGACATTTAATTTAGTTTAAGCTGTTTTAGGGCGTTTCACAGACAGAAGTTTTCCTAAACTCAATAACAGGAAGCCAAGATACACATAAGCCTGTATGCACTAAAAAGGTCTAACCCTAACCCCACTGAATTCCCACAATATACCATTCCACAAAGTTCGAAATTCGCCTAAGTCCAAATACGTCATAGACCCTTGTTAGCTATGACCACGACATCGCTGCCATGGCAGCGCCTGCTCAGTGGCTTGACATAAACAGATTGGGAAGCGAGAGGTCCCGGGTTCGAATCCAGGTGAAACTCTGTGATTTTTGACTTCCAAATTTCCGAGGAGATAGTTTTTAAACAAAGAAGTGGTCAAAAGTGTTAGGGTTAAGAGTTAGACAGGGCTTAAAGTTAGACCTGGTTTAAGTGAAATTTGTTTCCCAGTAAAATGGATTTTTCTCAACCAAATATTGTCATATATTGTAGTGTTTTTAAGATTTTTAGTTCAATCTTCAATATTTTAAAGCTGTCAAAACACCCTTTTTATGGCAGATAGTAATTTTGTCTTAGACCCGGTCTAACTTGAAACCTGGTCTAAATTTTAAACCTTTTTTGTGCATATGGACCATGTAGTTTAACTAGAATTCCAAGAACCCTTGATGGTGATTAGCCACTAGCAACTTAACATCTTGGTATGAAATGAGAATCAAGCCATGCCCTTAAAATTACAAATGTACTTTTACTTTTTCATCCCCAGTACCTCGGCCATGTCACTGCTGTATGAATGTATCAATACGGTTATCTCCGGTAAGTCAAATGTTGCAAGTTTTACATTGTGCAAAGTCTCTATGTGGGTAAAACGACTGTTTTGTTTGAAAAATGTTGGGAAACTACGAAGGGAAGTTTATAGGTGTATCCTAAGTGTTGGAAAGTCTACTAGTTTAGATATGACTAGACTTTTTTCTGGGTCCGAGTATGTTGTGGTCGGCGATAAGTTTTAATGCAAGTGCTTGCCCATAATTCCTTGTGGATTACTCCAAAGTAACAGTATTATGAGGCAAATACACAGGGCAGCTATGTATACTTAAAACCGTTGAAGATCTATATTTGGTCAATCTCCTCATGTGTTTTGTTCATTTTCAATTGATCACCTACTAGCTAACCCACTTGAAGTAAAAATGTTAATTCATAATTAAAACAAAGACTTATCCTCGTAAACCCAAGTATTGTTATTGCATTTCATTATTGCCATGAATATTTGGTAGATGTATTGGTATTAATGATTGGTTGCAATATTTTGGCTGAGCCAGTTTCCACAAACATTAACAACAGATATATATAAAATCCCATGCGTCTCTGTGACATCTTTTAATGTAATATCATATTTGAACTGTATTGATACATATTTTTTTTAAAGGAACTAGCCTAGATTTCACTTAGAATGAAGAAATTATGGAAACATTATTTCAGACTTGATAATGTGTTGAAATCAAGAGTAATTAAAAATCCACTCAAAATGGCTAAAACTAAGTAAAAAACACCTGTTATTTTCATATTTCATTCTTTATGGGACTTCATCCAATTTTTCTATTATTTATATTCTTATTTTTAAAGTGGATTTACCAGATGAATTATTAATCAAACTAATCAATTTGACATGTTCAAAGAAAAAAAATAGATCAAAAATAAATTTGTTGACTTTCAAAGGCTTTAATTTTGAAGAGTTGAAAATAAAATCACTTGGTTGTTTTTTTGTACCCGGACATACAATTACAACCTTCATATCATAAAATGGCCTTTCTTCAATGATTTTTAAAGGGAACATAGTTTTAAAAACTGGAATCATCAGTTGATTTTTAAGCAGACAAAAAACAAGTTAAATCTGGAACAAGAAATCTAGGCTTCTCCCTTCAATATATTTTATACTGTTGGAATACATACTGTAAAGCACTTTAATTTCACGGGTACTTTATTTCGCGATTATCAAATGAGCAGCCACTGAGCTGGGATTTAATTTCACTAATCTGGAACAATGACCATTAGTTGCAATGCAAAATATAATTTTGATGAGGGATTTAATTTTGCGAATTTTCGGTCTAGCGAAATTAAATCCCTATAGAGCGAAATTAAGTGGTTTTACAGTAATTTGATATTTTGTGTAATTTTTGCTGTGCGTTGCTAAGGTTATTGCCGTACTGATGTGATGTGCATGGGTGTTATGAGTCAAACTGACCTTTCCTCTATCTGTTATGTTCCCTTTTTTCTTTGTTTACCAAGTACCAAAAGTTCTCTAAAGCTTTGTTCTCTCTAAAGATCCAAATACTTTTTGAGGACATTCAATTCAATTTTAGACAGTCAAAGTGATAGTTTAGTTTCTATTTATTTCAATATTCCATATATGAAAAGAAAGGAAGGAGTATGCTGTACTTCTGTCCTAAAATTTTGTAAGTCAAAGTTGTCAATGTGAAATGAAATTTTGAAGCTTTAGAGACCATTGTTTAAATGTCATGCATGAGTATGGCCTTATATTGTCTCATCCATGTTGTCTTTAAAACAATTAGTCAGTTGAGGCACTGTTGTTTGTTTCTATTTGGCCCACAATAAATGATTTTTAATAAATTTCTTATTTGATTACTTTAAACTGCCATCATATGCTAGCCGTTTGCCCTTGAATTATTTAAAATGTTTTGTGTCATAGTAAGCTTATTTATATTTAGACCAAAATTTCTTTTGCGAAGTTCATATTTTTTTGTATTTGATTTTAGAAAATTCTGTGATGAAGAATTCTTTAACTGTATCTATTTTTTATTTTTTATTTGTTAGGACCTATACATAATTTTTATTTGTAAATTTAATGCTTGTTTATTTATATGCTGTCATGTGAATGTAAGAAATTCGTACACGCAATAGCTGCCATTTGTCATAATGTGCATTACATACTATATGTGACCGTCCAGCCCAAACCAGCAGTAAATGCCAGCTTTTGTCATTTTCACTTTTTTAATTATTTGCAAAGACCATGCTTTATTAATTCAAATGACATCTGAATGAACTTCACACGATTTCCAGAAGTCAAGTTATGGTCCGTCAAAGTTTGTCAAGGAGTAAAACGTATAACTGAGATAAACGCGTTTTCTGTTGATTGTCTTAAGAATATACCAATTTATTTCACATTTCCTATCATTTTCTTGAAATGAAACTTTGCTGGTATTTTGTAGTAATCACTAGGATTGTGAATCTGTCATAAAATCGATTTCGATATGACCTTGACATGTATATTCACCTGTAGAGCAAAATGAAGTTTCTGGCATTTACTGCTCATACGGGCTGGAAGGTCACATATAGTGTCCAGATATACAGAGTCCAGCGATTTCATCACTGCAACAAACATCGCTCGATACAGTCTTCACACACGCTATGAGAAGTGCGCTTTAATATTTCAAGACTGCGCATCGAGCAATTTTACAGTAATGGGAGATGAATTTTAAGGGTGTTGTCCATTCTAGTGCTACGGTGTTGCATTAATATAACATATGGCAGCCATTGCAAATATGACTTGCTTTCGCAACACAATATATCGGAAGATTCTTGACTCAACTTGGTTTTGCTCTTAGAGCTACAGGGACTTATAAGGCCAAAAAAAAAAGAGCTCTAGTCTCAGCTTACTTAAGGTCAAAGCCCTAAGCGCTCTGCGTTTTTTTGTTTAAATAAAAAAGGGCTACGCGGATGTTGAAATACGGTTCCTATAATTTTTTTTAATTGCATTTTTCAGCATCTTTTTTTTTTTGCGGCCGTTTATTCGACTTTTTTTCCAGTAGTAGGAAAAAAAGATGAAAAGAAACTGAAAATCTCTCAAAAACCTTTAAAAAAATGCGCTAAATTTGGATTTTTAAAAGCTATGCACACGAGAAGCTGAGGTCTACAGACTTTTTTTTCTTTGGCCTAAGATGTTCTTTTTGCGTTCCGAGTTTTTATTGATTTGCTAGTTGAGAACAGAATTGAAACTAGAAGAAAATTTATACTGTCATTTTAATCCATTATAAAGGGCTTGATCTTTCACGTCGAAGTATATCTGCCCATTGTTTTATAAAGATACTGAAATTACTTAGTAAATTTACATTTCAGCATCACAAAAGATTTGTTCTCATGGATCCATCATGATTCAGTTATATCATTTAATTGTGCAGTGGGTATTTTGTTGCTATTGTAGCAATATTATATATGTACCTGCATAGTACCATTGTCATTGAGCCGTCATTCAAGTCAAGTCCGGAATCTCTATGTGTCATTAGTTTTGTGCATGTTTTGTTTGTGAAATCTGTTGTTTGTTTGGGAACTGTCTTACCCATGCTACCCCTGAATTTATTCATCATTCGGTTGGTACTTGTTAATCTGAAGCCAATTTTCTCTCTTCCCTTTTTTTTCTCTCGTTTAACTTCCAGTTTTGGTTTCGTTATCTTCAGGCATGCCAGACCATTCAGCTTCAATACAGGTATATACCTTCAATCAACTTTTCCATCATCAACCTTTGACCTGTGTGTGTGACCTTTGACATGGCCTCTTGTGTCATCTGAGTTGGGTGTCAGATCAAGAGATACCAGAAACGCACAGGAGGGCTCTCATGAAGGCAACAGAAATATAGTTTGTGTAAAAGTTTTGGTGAGGTAGCAAGTTTTTTTATTGGCTTTTATTGTGCATGCACTGACCATAACTAACTCATTTGCATGGTTGACGGGGCATATTTCCATCATGGTGGCAAGTCCTTGTCCTTTTTATTCACACAAAATATGTAGTGTTTGAAGTTGCCTGTTTGACTGCTTGAAGTGTACTAAAATGACAAATTTAGCTCAAATATTGATTAATCGTAGATTAGCTAATCATCATCAGTTCAAGAAATTTTTGAAAACTAATATTAGCAGTATCACATTGTATTTCTTTCATCAGTAATCTGATATCATCCATAGAAAAGTCTGTTGCTATTTGATTTGTTGTAAATAGGAACTGATTGCCAACCTTTACTTTTCAATTTCTCAATTTCTGATGAAATCATCTTGGTTTCAGGAATTGTTGATGCGAGCGAGTTCTATGAAACCTTTTTGGTCAGTCGATTCAAATAATGAACACATGGAGTTCCGTTTAATAATTGTTGTTTTCAAGACAGATGCTTAATCAGATGTTTTGTTACACAATCATCTGTTCACCTGAGTTGTTTGCACTGAGCTGCACTAATTAAATAAATCAAAGACAGCAACTCTCTGATTAGGTTTACACATGATTGACTTTTAGTTTTGTTTTTGTTTGTTTTTGTTTTTTATTTGCACTAAAAATAAATAGACATAAAATAGATACTATTTAAGGATTCACTTGGTTGCATTTTAAATAAAATCATTTTAACTGAGCCTAATTCTGACAATAATGTGGCTGTAAAATATTTGAAATGCATCAATATAACTTTTCAACTATCAATGTTTGATTGTTTTTAAAAAAGTGAAAGATGGCTCTCTCTCTCTCCACAAACATATCGAACAATGCCCCCCCCCCCCCCC
>JXSR01S008237.1:28312-51537 GCA_000969725.1 Ophiothrix spiculata
TTGTTTAGCCTTCTATACATAAATTTGATCGGTACACTTGCATATGCTTAAGGGGCAATTTATGATCCACTTTTCATCCTCAAGGTCACCTCTATCAAAATGGAGTTTTTTAGATAGGACCAATCCTTGACTGGCATATATTATGATCCCCAAACCATTCTTTCAAATGTGCTTGCATTTCTGAGAAAAGTGAGAAAATTACAGCACAGCAGCCTATGGAGATTTTTAAAATACTGAAAAAATCATAACTTGAAAACAAATGGTCGGAATCAAGTGAAATTTTAATCATATGTTATACTCTTCTTTCTATTTAGCTAGAAAAGAGGTGAGGTTATTGTCATATCAGAATCATGCATTCCACTTAAAGGGGCAATTCATGATCCACTTTTCACCCTCAAGGTCACCTCTATCAAATTTGAGTTTTTTAGCTTATAAGAATCCTCAAGTGGTATATGTTACGATCCCCAAACCGTTCTTTCATATGTGCTTGCATTTTTGAGAAAAGTGAGAAAATGTGTTAATTACAACACAGTAGTCTATGAGGATTTTCAAAATGCTGAAAAGCTTGTAACTTAGAAACGAACAGTCGGAATCAAGTGAAATTTTCAGCACACATTTATGTTATACTCTTCTTTCCATTTAGCTAGAAAAGAGGTGAGGTTATTGTCACATTGCATTGCACCTTTAATATTTCTTTAAAAAGATATTTATCTATATACTTAGGTCTATTTCTTGGTGGTGACAATTTAATCTATACATTCATCTGTTGCACATAAACACAACACCCAAAGTAAGTCCCCCTCTCAACATGACGTCCTAATATCGTAAGGCAAAACATTTTACAAATAAATTTGACCTAGTAATACTTTTATGACTGTTACCAAAGTGCTGTGTGAAAGTGAAAGATATTCATGACTTCATGGCTGTATGAACTCAGCTGGAAGACAAAAACTGCCCTATTCAAAAGTCACAAAAAGATTATCCATGGCTTGTATTGAAAGAACCTTTGCCGTTTGAAATCTCCACAAAGGAAACATCACTCTATCTAATGTGTAATCAATTCATTTCCACCCAGCCATGCATATCCCTTCTTGGCAGAGCTCAGTTTAGGTGGTCAGTTTCATTCCTTGTACAAATTAATGGCAACCTCACATCACAACGATTTGTTGACGAAGTGGTGCGTATACATGTTGCACCACTTGCTATAGCCCATGGTGCAGCATTTGTCTTGATGAATGACAATACTCGACCATTCAGATGGAGACAAGCTAATGCATTTCTTGCTGGGGAAGGGATTGATCGTATGGTGTGGCAGGCAAATTTGTCTGATCTTAATCCCTTAGAGCACTTGTGGGGCCAGATAAAAAGATCTGTGTATCCCCACATCAATACCAATAACAACCCGGTGTACTGTACCATCATCTGCAGATTCAGTGGAATGCCATCCCACAGCAGCGTATCTCCAGGCCAATCAACACCATGAGAAAATTGTGCCAGGATGAGGACCTTAGCAGGCTAAGTGATACACACGTTATCTGAACTGCAGACTCAATACTGTGATTTTGTGATTTTTGAATAGAGCAGTTTTTGTCTTTCATTTGAGCTCATTCAGCCATGAAGTCATGAATATCTGTCATTTTCACACAGCACTTTGGTAACAGTCAAAGCAGTATTCCTAGGTATGATTTATTGGTAAAATATTCTACCTTACGATATTAGGACGTCATGTTGAGAGGGGGACTTACTTTTGGTGTTGTGTTTAGAAACTGAATTTCTGAATATCAATTATAATGGAATATTTGAATATGAACATGAAGTTGTATAGTTTAGGTCATACCAGATTTTCAAATTCACTTCATGTCATATTATGCAAGAGGCTTGTAGCACGGTCCGGATAAGAAGCTTTGATGACGGAAGATACCAACTAACAAGGCAAAGACATATCAATGTTTAATGTACTAAGTTGGTTATAAATGCCAAATGATAATGCACCATTCATTACAATATGAGAATGAAGACATTCAAATAAGGTTAATACTATTCTACAACACTCGGTTGATTTGGTATTTGAATGTCATAGAATGGTAACCTTATTTTCATTACAATATGTGACTCATCATATCGAAAGGTACCTTAAGGGTCCCAAAATGAAAATTGATTTTTTGGTCTCATCTAAAAGCTTTGATTTTAAGCTTTAAAATGACACCTTGCTTTTGGCTGTTGATTGTTTGGTTACAAAGTTACATCCAAATTGGTAAACGGCACCGGGCTGATTCAGAAAACTATAGTTCTGAGAAAATTGAGTTTAAAGTTTCTATACTGGTAAAACTTGAATGGAGAAAGGATTTTTATCTTGGTGTATAAAACATTTGTCTTACGTTTTGGATGTTGGAACCTGATTAATATGATAGAATACACTTCAAAGGTAACTTTTCTGATGAAATTAGAAATTCGACCTTGGACGTGATTTTTGATTATGCTCCGTTTCAATGGCCTGTATCTCGTAATTTACTATGCCGACCTTAAGGTACCTTTCGATATGACGGGTCACATATAATGGTCTTTATTATCATCATTTGGACTTAATCACATAAAAATATTTCTGGAAGTCAAAAGAAGATGAGCCTAGTGGCATTGAAGTTTGGCAGAGGCTTTTACTGTTATCTTCATAGAGTGACATCATTTCATACTCTGGTTTTGCATGTTTGCATTTACTTCTGGAACTGCTGGAATGCTACTAGGGTAATATTGTGGGATTGCAATAAACGAGTTAAGGTGGTTTCAGACTAGCTGTCGTTGCGGCACACAACGTTGCGGCACACAACAAAACATTTGCAATTTTGAGTTGTTGTACTGTAGCACGACACATTTGCATATTGCCGCAATGGTCTGTCGCAAGAAAAGTTGAATTTATTCCAACTCAAAATATTGTGTCGTTGCGACCATCACGACCGGGTAATCGATATATCGGCTTGTCGTGCTTGCCGCAAACATTTTCTGATGCGACAAGGTCGAGTTTGCGCACTTTAAATGTTTGCCTGTCATATGGTCGTGCAACAGCACGACAGGCTAGTCTGAAACCAGCTTTAGTGCCTATCTTGTATATGCTCATCAAAACTTTTGTAGAAAAGTCAAAATATCACAGTTGGGTAAGGATATTAACTTTTCTCAATACTTATGCTGAATAAGCTGAATCGGCTGTTAGCTCTGGATAATTGATGCCCTTGTTGCTCTGTGATTCTGCAAGTTCTATCATGGATCATGCAGCTTCCAGGCTTAAGACATTGCTGCAATTGTCAATCTATACTGGGTCAAGAAGGATATTAATATTAAGAAACAGAAAGTCGTCAGAGTATTGTGTTTAGAAATCTTTGCAACCTTAGGTGACAATTATCAAGAGTGTTATTGCCAGTCAGATTGTTAGCAATGTGTAATATAGCATGTAAAAGGCTACTTCATAGTTTCAATATTGACTTTGTCAAACTTAATTCCAGAGACTTTTTAAACAGGCATTTAAAAAATGCTAGGAATGATAATTATTTATAAGAATCAAATTTATAATGGTTTGGGGGAAAAAGGGAAAACAAACAAAGAAAATATATAAGTCAAAAAGTACTTGAAAAGTTTTGACATGTTTGGTGTGAATGTAATTTAATTTGCAGTTTGAAATTACTGCAGTGAAGTGTAGAATTTGACATCCCAAACTGTACTTTACTGCGGTGCTATACTTTGACCCTCTGAAATAAAACCTTAAACCTTGAACCATGATAGAATTAGTAATAAGAAGAGTGTTGTCAATGCATGTTCTAACCATTAACCAACCGTCTTTTGCAGCTTTGTGTGCAGAAACTCAGAATTCTTATTGAGGACTCTGATCAAAACCGTAAGTATTTCATAGTATATGTGGTTTGAAAAAAAATTATTTGATTTTAGGCCAATATGACTGTCTTGTGCATTGATACCAATTTATTTTAAATGATGATTGGAGTTATTATTGTGTATGTGCTGCAAAGTGAATCTGTTTCTAATAGATACCTGATATGATTGCCAATTGATGATCTTTGTTTTAGGAATTATTATATTATATTATTTTTATTCAAATTCTAGAAAATTTCTAAGTCCCAATATGTCATACTGCAGGGTTGTCACCAGACAACTTTTATTGCCGGGTAAAATTTATGTGAAATAGTAAGAAAATAGAAATTTTGATTAAAATTGTTCATTTTTCTATTGATTCCTCGTTGATTTTGTAACTTTTGAGTCTTGAGTGCCGGGTATTTTGACTCAAAATCCACCTGAGTGCCGGGTGGAAATTAAGAGTGCCGGGTGGTCCCGCCTGCCACCGCCCTGCGTAGTGACAACCCTGCAGATAGGGAATTGGCAGCAAGTCCCGATGGAGTACAATTGGTGAACAGAGTTAAGGAATTGATCTTGGATTTGTCTCTGACGGGGTGAAACCACCTTATGAGAACCCTTCAAAGAGATAATTTACAGTCTAGAAATGATTAAAATCTCATATGGTCAGTTAGAGTTAACATACTGATCAGAATCATCATGTTTAAAAATCTTCAAAAATGAATCTTTTGTTTGCTATTTGTTTCAGTCAAATACCTGGGTCTACTCGCAATGGGCAAGATCCTGAAGACACATCCAAAATCTGTACAAAGCCATAAAGATCTGATCTTGGACTGTCTAGATGATAAAGATGAATCCATTAGGCTGAGGTCCTTAGATCTTCTCTACGGAATGGTAAGTCATAAATTAATGATCTACTCCATATTGAAATTATTATAGGTCAATGAATAGGGGGTGTTTGTTGCAATGAGAAAGATCGTGGTAGTGGATTACAAAAATATGATCATATAGGTCTTACCTAGAGTGTCTGATGATATAGACAAATTCAGGAGACTTGAAGTTGCTGGATCTGCTGTATGAAATGTTAAGTCGGTGTATTCGTTACCTTCGCAGTAAGGTAGATATGGCAGTAGATCTCAACGATTTAAAATGAACAATAAATATCTCAATCTGCACCGATGAATCCATAAGATTGTTTTTTTTTATTTAAAGACAAAAATATTTTGAAGGAATCAGAAAATGAATAGAAAAAGAAGTTAAAGAAAATCCTATTTTAACATATGTTCCTACAAAATTCTTTACAATTATTTAAATCAAATTATAAACATTTGCTTTACTCATGTTTCTACAATTAAGAAAATGACTAATAAGCTCTAAGTGTCCAAACACATTCTGCACACGAGGATTGTTAAAATAGTGCACTTTGAGTTTGTGCTTAAAACTGGAAATTGGGTCCGCTTTATGTATGGCTAATGGAAGGCTATTCCATAACATGGGGACTGCCACAGGGAAAGCAAGTTTGTCACAAAAGGGTTTTGATACCTCACGACACAGAGTCTGAAGGAAGTTCTGAGCACATGAAAGGAAGAGTGCATTTTTGTTTAAATTGAATGACGATATTTTATTAAACACCATGATACAGTAAATTTCTGTGACTTAAAACAATCAACTAAATCAGTTTGATGGAATTTGAATCTTGACTAAGGGTGTTGTCACACAGAAGAATTTGGTCATGACTATATTCTTGCTCTTGAGCCACTCATGAGCAAATTCCCAGTGTGAACACAATAATAGAAAGTGTCTCGCTCATGACCAAAAGTGACTCCCCACTAATTTTAATGCGCAAGTCGTGTCTCAGTGTGAACGCAACTGCTGAGTTGTATCGCTTGTCTCTAATATGTCTAAACACGCCCTTATTTTCTACACCTTGGCTTGTTTACTCTGCATAGGTTTCCAAGAAGAATCTAATGGAGATTGTGAAGAAATTGATGATCCATGTAGACAAGGCAGAAGGGTCACAGTACAGAGATGAACTTCTAGTCAAGATCATCCAGATTTGCAGTCAGAATAATTATCAGTATATTATTAATTTTGAATGGTAAGTTTGCTTGACTTATTTGTCAACAAAGTGATTATGTATTTCTTGGGTAACTAGAACACATATAGTATTGGAAACAATTTTGTGAAAATTTCGGACATTTTCAGAACTCAAAAAATGTATGTACGAACTGGTTGATATGGTGATATTCTGATTACACATAATGCTTGAAAGTCATTAGGAAAAGCTGGATATCCAAAATGAATGACCACATATACTTTGATCAGCACTTAATAGGCGGGAATTATGAGGCTTTTCTTCATCCGCAAGTAAACATAATCCCAATTACACGCACGTTGTAGATACTGATGTGCGAGTCACACGTACAACGCGCGCAGCGTCTCCTGCAGTTGTGCTGTGATCAGCTACGTACGCACTTATCTGTATCAATTCACGATGTGAAGAGGCCCCGCCTATTTGGTGTTGATCAAAGTATAGTCTGATACGGTGTCTGAATGAGTACCATTTGTCCAGTTTGCCACAGCCTGTGCATGGATTATTTTGATTTTTGATAACAACGTATGGGCATTCCATTTTATGTGGTAAATGAAACAAAATCAATGCACTTGTAAATATTGATTGCTGTCTCATTCACGCGTCGGCTCTGTGAATTGGACGCAAAATGACACCACGTTTATTAACCTCTAGTCGATGTACCTTTCTCATTTTTTTTGATATGGTTACAGGTATGTTAGTATTCTAGTGGAATTAACCAGGATTGAGGGCACCAAGCATGGACACTTAATCGCTTCACAGATGCTGGACGTTGCAATCAGAGTTAAAGCAATAAGGCCATTTGCTGTCAAACAAATGGTGAGTCAAGGCGTATGTGGGAAGGGGTAGTAGGGGGAAGGGGTCTTGGGATTGAGGGCACCAAGCATGGACACTTAATCGCGTCACAGATGCTCGATGTTGCAATCAGAGTTAAAGAAATATGACCATTTGCAGTCAAACAAATGGTGAGTCAATTCATAAGTGGGAAAGGGTGGTGGGAGGGGGGGGGTAAGGGCTTAGCCAGCCAGCCACGCAGGGAGTGTTTTGCACACCCAGATTTGTAAATGCACACCCAGATTTTGCCCAATTTCCCTATATTTTTGTACACAAGTCTTTAGATTAACACACCCAAAATTTTGGGTTTACACACCCAAACCTTCAAATCCTGCCTAAGCTCTTGGGGGTGGGGTCTCAGGATTGAGGGCACCAAGCATGGACACTTAATCGCATCACAGATGCTGGACGTTGCAATCAGAGTTAAAGCAATAAGGCCATTTGCAGTCAAACAGATGGTGAGTCTGTTCTCAATAAAAAAAAAAATGGAAGGGAAGGGAGTCAAAGGGTTCAAGGGAATCACAGATGGATGTTATCAAATATATGTTACATAAAAATGAAAAAAAAAGTGCAAACATTTTTGTATATGGTTTGAATTTGACTATGAAATGTCAGATATTACCGCCAATGGTTCTAAAGATGCAAAAATCTCATAATCATGTTTGAGTATAGCTGTCCAATACCCATTTAATCTCCATTGTATTTAGATGTTATCGATCTTTGAATGTACAAGAAATTATGATTGTAATAACAGTTGGTCTATGTTTTCTTTTTGTAGGCTGTTCTGTTAGAAAATATTAATCTCATAGTTGGCTCAGCATCTCATCGGAATGGTATATGCGAGGTTCTGTATGCCGCAGCGTGGATTGTTGGAGAATTCACCGAGTATGTGAGTGAACCGAAGATAACGCTAGAGTCCATGGCAAGGCAAAGGGTCACTAGTCTACCAGGACATATACAGGTATGTATTGTGAAGATGTAGAGAAATGATTTGCCCAAGAGAGTTGATTTTGTCATAGATCTGCTGGTTGATAAACTACAACCTCCAGAAAGCCATATAATAATAATAATAATAATACAGAGGCGCTTTTAGTGCAATAAACCAAAAAAGGTGTCATTTCCCTTTACAAAGAAAAACCTTACACTACATACACTACATACACAAAAATAATATAACAACAACAAATCAGGAACATGTACCTATTGATTGAACAAATGAGTTTTAACCAAAGACTTAAACTGACTGAGGGAGGTGGCATGGCGAATGTTAACAAGTAATTCATTCCATAAAGTGGGAGCAGCTGTGGAAAAGGCACGTTTGCCATATGATGTTGAAAACCTAGGAATCACAAGCTGAAGTTTGGAACATACACTATTTGTCCCACTAAAAACTATAACTGATTTTACGCTAATAACAAGTATGTTTCTGTGAAAATTACATCTTGTTTGAAAACTGCTCCCTTATTTCTGTTTAACATTGAAATAATTTTCTAGCAATGTTGTCAAATTAACATGGAAGTCTACCGTATATCTCTTCCACAGAGCATATATGTACACAATATGATGAAACTTTACAGTGCAATACTGACCACAGCTGAAGAAGAGGAGGATACAGAGACCATAGAGAATGTGAATAAGATGCTGCAAGAGAGGCTACCAGCATTTGCAGAGAGTGCCGATCTAGAGGTTCAAGAGAGGGTAGGAAAACATTTTATCTTGTAATATCCTTGTTTCCTTGGGCAAGAAACTTTACTCTAATTGCTCCGTGGTCGGACAGTCACGTAAAGCCGTGGGTCCCCTGTATGAAGAGACTCCTTCATGGGGTATGCATGTTATGCAAGTACTTGTATCATTGATTGATTGATTGATATTTGATTATTACTGCCACTATGGATGTTTTGCCAAAATCTTTGTGAGATGCCCCAAATTTTACTCTCAATCATGCAGCTTACCTGCTAATAAGGAGATCTACCTGTGAGGAGATAATTGGCCCTAAAATTGCCTGATAAGGAGAGTGACATTTAGATTGCAGGCCTTGTTTAAAGAGAACCAATATTTTGTTATTTTGTAGTTAATTTATTATTCAAATGTACAATTAAAAGGTATTATAACCAATATTTCTCTTTTAAAATGATTGCCAAGAAAGAAGAATGTTTCTATTTATATTCAAAATGTTAATTTGATCAACGTTTTTTTCAAATGACTCACTGATAAATCTGCATTTGCCTTTTCGATAAATATATTAATCTCTGGATGTTTTATTAATTTCAATATGTCCACGATAGATTTAGGCTTTTTCGTTTTCAACAATAGCAATTATTATGATTTTTGAAGTGGGCAATCCATTGATTATTACATTCCAAATGGAGATGCAGTCATATAACTGTTATTGATAAAAATAGATAACTCCTAAATCATTCTTGTGTAGGATATTGAAATACTGAATTTCAAACAAAGGATTAATTCAGAATTGATAGTTATTTTGTTCGATTACTTTTGACGTATTTGTTGTTAAAAGTGTTAATACTATTAGTTACCCCCTGTTTGTTCTTACGCAATACGGAAAGATATCTATGGTTGGGTGCTGTATCACATGAGGCCAAAGGCCGAATGTGCTTCCGTATTGCGTAAGAACAAACATGGGGTAACAAATTTATCACTTGGTGTAGGCATGGATCTTATAATTAAAATGTAAAATATGCCGAATTAGATTTCAAATTTACCTAAATTATTTTCAAAAATGGAAAAAGTCAACCAAGCAATACGGATTTGCCAAACAGGTAAAATATAACCGTATTGCACGGTTTAAGGATAAGTTTGCGTGTGCGAAGTTTGCAAGCTCGCAATAAAACACATCACGCGCAGTTATCCCTGCGTGATAATTTTTTGATTACGCAGACTTAAAATATGTAATTTATACGGCTATATATTAATTGACTTTCGACCAAAGGGATTCAAGGATTTAAGTCAACCAAGTGATAAAACGTTTGATTACATTGTTCATGTTTCAGGCTTGTTGCATTCTTCAAATGTTAAAATATGTTGGCAAACTACAAGAGAAGGATGTGCGAGTTGGTGAGGAGATTGCAGCCTTATTTGCTGGGGAATTGAATCCCGTCGCTCCAAAAGCGCAGAAGAAAGTCCCAGTACCTGAAGGGTAAGTTGCTGGTATTTTAAGAAATAGATAATTGCACACCTTGAGATGCACACCTACAGGAACATGTGTAGCCTAGTGGATAAGGCCCTCGTCTCATAATCCATAGGTGTTGAGTTTGGGCCCCGCTCATGTCAATGTGTTGTGTCCTTGGGCAAGGCACTTTATCCTCATTGCCCCTTTGCAATGTGTTGCGTGCACTTTGGGCTGCAGTCTACTTAATTGCATTGTTGTGTGTTTAATAATTGAGGACCCTAGAACTAAAAGGGGGTTAAGTCACAAAATCTTGAAAATTGAGTTGGGTCAATTTCCTGCTACAGAATTCTCATTTCTACATTCTTTACAAGTTTTGTAGTAATTTGATGATCAGAGCATGTGTACGAGTCACTGCGAGATACAGCAATACCATTCAAGACAACACAAATGATATGATGTTTGTGCCATTTTCTCAGTTTGTACTCAATGTGACTTAACCCCCTTCTTGTTCTAGGGTCCTCAATTCTAGCAATTTGACCTGCGGGTCCCGATAAGAGATTGAAATAAAAAAACTTTTTATTGAGCTTAAAAGCTTCGAATATTCCAGAGTGGATAGTGACAGTTATTTGTTGGGGGGTCGCTGCAGGTACTTGCCATTGATGCTCTGTCTAAATTTTTTAAATATTTTCGTCCACGAAGTGAGCAAGTGTCTTGTACGTCTAGCAGTGTTAGTTTTCGCTGGACAGTTTAAATCTGTTGTCCCCATTTAACATAGAAGCAAATTTTATTTCTAAACATGTAATGGTATGCATGTGTTAGGTGAAGATTTGAATCTTTTCACATGCAATGAAAGCGCTCTTGCATTCATGCATCAAGAAGTCGTTTAAATCAAATTTTGTGTGTATATATGTGCAAGAGGGCTGCAGATCAAATACCAGTTAGAGCATTTGTATTGTTCAGATGTTTTAGAAGGTGCCATTTTCACAGTGCTAGAGCTTATCAGTGGTCAATAATTTCAGGAGAAAGCAATAACAAGGTGATCATTGCTTCTCCTGTGAAGCTTGTAACATATGATGAAAATCCAGTCTAGTATCTGAATTGACTCCACTTATGTACCGTATAATGCAGTCCACTATAAGCCTCAGTGTTGACCTGACCTCTAGTTTGATTAACTGACATTGTTGTTTTCTTGCAGATTGGATCTGGATAAATGGATCAACGAGCCACCATCAGACAGCTCTGATGACGAGGTCACAATTGATACCATGTTTGTACATGATGCACATAGACTGGGGTAAGAATTATGAAATTATTGTTAAATTAAATGCAAAGTTAAGGAGGGTATAAATTGACCAAATACCAGAATAACGAACTTATAAATCTTCTCCTCAGAGTCAGTGTTTTTTCAATTTGTTCTATAGGCCAAACAATAATTTATTGGACAGAGTAAACAAAATTTCAGATTGCAGGGCCCATTGTTTATGAATGTAACCCCTACCCTGGATTTTTGCTTACATTGTCCAATAAATTTTTATTTTGCCTATAGTGAAGTTAGCCTTCTGAAATAATGAAAAAATGTCCCTGACTGTGCATAGCTTAAAAATCCAGACGGCAGTGGATATGCCTCTTTACTACTATATTTGATCGTGAAAACCTCCGCGATGTCGCGCGTGTAATTTCAATTATGTTAAAATAGTGCATCGAATAAACTTAAAATTCCTATTCCTTCATGCGTGAACGAGTGGGGTTCACGCATGAACTCCATCGGATTTAGAATAATACAATAATGTGTATCACTATAGGAGCACTTTATTTATTATTTGAATAAAGGTAAAAAAAATTTTTTGTAACATTTTCAATATTAATGCGCCAATAGAAAGACACGTAAAATGTATCCTAAATTTGCATTTTGGAAATCCCTAGCCCTAAATTTACTAGCTAATCGCGGCCGCCCCCGCCTGAAAAAATCTAAATAATCAGAATACTTCATCAAAGGTTTGTTGAGGAAATTGAGAAAGTTGCAGAGTAGCACTGATGAGACAACAAATAGTGCAAAAACATCCTGATTTTAGTGTGTAACCATAAATTAGGCAACAATTGAATTGAGAGAATCTGACCAGAAGTATGTTAAAAAAATTCCTGAATATCCATGTAACCAAAAAATTGCCATAATTCTATCACTAGAATCCGACGAGAAGTAGTGTATGATGAACCGGACGAACAAGAGTTGGAAAAGCGCCGCGAAGCCCGGCGTGTGGAACAAGCTGCTAATCCTCATTACATCAAAGATGACCGCAAAGCTCGCAAGAAGAAACTCAAGGAGATTGCTGCAGAAAAGGACGGGTATGATAACATCCCAGTGGCCAAGATTGATTTATCGGTGCCTCTGCATGTACCAGGTGGGTAGAAATGGCAACACTGGTTTGGGGATTGGAATGGCAACACTGGGTAGGGATGTTAGAATGACACTATTGAACAATTGTTCTTCACAGTTAATGCAAATCGTTATATTTTCTATGGGATATTGCTACATAAAATATGTTATAAATTGTATTCGGGGTTAACATTTAACTATTGTGTACATTTCTTGCTATTTATTGCTTATTAGGTAAAGATGAACTTAACTAACATCACTGTTCACAATTGCATTGTCTTAATTGTTGCATTTTGTACAAGCTAACTAACAATCAAAATATAATCATGTTGAATTGACATCTTTTGAAGAATTACATGGATTTCAAGTAGACTCAGAACCTATTAGAAATAGTCAAATAATAAATTATCAAGATAATCTAAGATTTATATCTTTATGGGTAAAAAAACCCACCAGTTTTCAAATAAATAAGTTTGGATATTATATTTCATTTTTATGAAGCAAATTATTTAAAAAAAAATTAAAAAGTGTC
The DNA here is from genome assembly GCA_000969725.1 of Ophiothrix spiculata. NCBI lineage: Eukaryota > Metazoa > Echinodermata > Ophiuroidea > Amphilepidida > Ophiotrichidae > Ophiothrix > Ophiothrix spiculata. The sequence goes on from JXSR01S008237.1 coordinate 41,130, forward strand.
CTTTCAAGAAGATGTTTGCTATTGATTGCAAAGTAAAATGACTATGCAATAAATATGTTGACCTAATTCTCTTCGAATTCTATGTTGTGCTGACTAATAATTATCCATGGGTGTTTAGGACTGACCTATATGACTATGCATCAGCGGTGTACGGACCTAAACACAGCTGCCGATGGTTACGGCAAGTCAAGTATACTAACACAGTCAATCATCTTGGGATCGGGTCATCTTTTCTTCTTTAAGTTAATACTAACATTTTCATAATACGCAGGTTTTCATCTCAATTTGATTTGATTTATCACTTTTAAAACATATTTTCCATTTCCAATAAGCTCTTTTTCTTGTGTTCATGTTTATATTTGAACCTATAAAATTTGGGATTTTGTTTTGTCACAAATACAATATTACAAAGACATTTTTGTCTCGCCTGAACATAGTGAGGAAGAGACATACCAGTCACTTTTCTGTGCGCTGTCCGCAGCATATCTCCTGAACCGTAAGGCCTACATTAACGAAACATGGTGACATGAAGGGTCTAGGGATAAACTTACGCTGCGAAACTTTTGGGGTGTGGTCAAGGTCATTCAAGGTCAAAAGATCATTTGAGGTCAAATCTCAAAAATGTTCAAAAAGTTGACCTTAGGTCATCCGAGGTCATTTCAAGGTCACGTCTATAACTCATGAACCCTTGACCCTATATGCATACCTGCCAACTAGTAAGATTTAATCTTATTTAGTAAGATTTTTGAGGCTTATGACAGCAGAAAATCTTACTAAATCAGATTTCTGGATCTGTGAAATTACATATCTTCTTGTACTTTTGTGTGTAAAATCTACTTTTTAGTGAAATAATCTACTTTTGGGGTTGCAAAGTCTACTTTTACACATTTACAGGTTGGCAGGTATGTATATGGATTAAACTTGGACCATGTATAGGCCTTGACCCAAGGTCAAGAGGTTATTTAAGGTGAAATTTTCAAAATGTTCAAAAAGTTGACATGAGGTCATTTCAAGGTCAAACAAATTGACATGAGGTCAATCCGAGGTCATTTCAAGGTCACAGCTATAATTCATTAACCCTTGACCGTGCATGGAATGAATTTGGACCATGGATAACACTTGACCCAAAGTCAAGGTCTTTAAAGGTCAAAAGGTTATTTGAGGTCAAATTTCCAAAATGGTTTAAGAGGTGACTTGAGGTCAAGAAGTTGAACTAAGGCCATCAAGAGGTCAGTTCAAGGTTACAGCAACATCTTATGCACCCTCGGACCTTGGATAGCCCTTTTCTCAAGGTTAAGGTCAGTCACGGTTAAAAGGTCAATTTAGGTCAATTTTCCAAAATGAACTAAAAGTTGACCTCGGATCATTCCAAGGTCATATTGAACCCTTGACCCCACATGAAACAAACTATTTGAAACCTTGGTCCAACATGGAACAAACACTCAACAGTAAGGTGACCATTTTAAGGGTAATAAATTTTTCTGCTGAAATCTTTTACAAATCGCCATCAGGCGAGACGTGTGGTTCGCGAACCATCTTGTTTATTAAAACTGTAGATTTTGCATATTTTGCACCACCGCCTACTGACTTACACACAGCTAGATTATAATGATGATCAACACACAAATAGCAATGCTGACTCCTTAACCCTTTCCTGTTTGCATATTTTCTTCCTGTCAGGCTGGGGTTATTTTACCTAAATTTATCATCCTTTTTTAATGGGGTATAAAGTTTGAGCAAATATCATTTCCTCCTGATTTAGACGATTGCAACTCCCATTTTGTCATCTTCTTTAATAGTAAAGTATACCTGTTGGTGTTTTGGTAAAGAACATGTTCAGGAGTCGGAATTTGAAATTAAATTATATACAAGGAAATGTTTTTTTGTTTGTTTTGGTTTTTTGTTTTTAACATGCAATACATTTCAACCAAACTTGACACAAACTTTGTAAACTGGAAGAGATTTTGAATTATATATGTAAAATTGAACTAATCCTCCTATATAGCCAGGAAATCTCTTCATAGTGGGAAAATTAAATGTTCTTGACCATGTCTCTGGAAATCTTCTTGAGATATTTTGCACAATTGTCATTATAATTTCTGCTAGAGGCCTATCCTCAATTATAAATGCAAGAAAAAAGTCCATCAATATCGTGGTGGTTTTTTTTGACTCCAGGATCCAGTGAAATAGTTAACGATGAAACTCATTCATTAGTAAGTTGTGGTCTCTTACTGAGTAGTCATATTGGAATAAAAAATTCAAAAAAAAAAATCTTTTAGGCCATCACTCTTAAGGTCTTAAAAAGCAATTAAAATCATGTAAGTTGCGGTGGCATTCATATATACAACAACATCGCAGGAGGCCAGGAAACGCATGGCATAGCAGGTCAGACATACGCTTCAAACGATTTATGACATATCACCTACGGCATGCGGCAGGAAAGGGTTAAAATAAAGGGGCCACTTTAAAACTTAACCGGCGGCTATTGCCCGGAAGCCGGTGGTCCTAGCCGGTTGTCATTGTTTAGAACAATAGCAATGGACTAAAACCGGCGGTTATGGTCGACTGCTGGTTGATTTTTGAAGTGCTACCTAATTCAGTTGCAATCAACTTCATCAAGTTAGACAAGTGGGAGCACTATTGTTGGACATTATTCTGGCTGCGTGGTGCCATGTGCATTTTAACTGCTTTAACCCTAACCAACCTGGACCATACAATGACAACACAATCAAATTTCCAAACATACAGCATTGTATATATACTGAGTGCATGGTGTAGGATTACAAGCACAGTCTTTGCAGGTTCAAGTTCATGCATGACTCACACACAAACCTTGCGTCTTTTGCTGTATGGCCTAGGACTGAATAGCTTGCCTTTTTTTCTGTGTGGTCTAGGACTCTATGCACTTTGGTCTGTCAGGGTTAGGGTTAAATAATGTTTCTTACCACAATCAAATGGAGGTGCTAGCAAAATGTTTTTAAAGATCAATCAAATGTAAAATCATGATGAAAACCTGTTCTAACATATGGCCTTTTCTTTGTCTTGTTGTTTTTCCTGTTCATTGAATCACCCATTTATTCATTCAATCAATCAATCCATCAATCAACCCACCTGCCTGTCTGCCCGCCTGCCTGCCTGCAATCACACAGGGATAAGGAAAAGTGGTGGCCGTCGTAAGTCTTCTCCTTCCTATTGCGATATACCAGGTGACTGGCTTAGCAATTTCCACAAAGACATCTTTGCTTTTTTTTTGAGTCATTAACACCTTCATTTTTAGTTCTTTCACATAAACCAAAACATGTCACTTTGAAAATAACACAGCTATCGATTTTATCGGGTTGTGAACCATATTACCATGTGGCTGAGATTATTGAAGCCCTTTAAATCATTTTTAGAACTACTCTTTGCGAGATCTTTTTTGGTCTTGTTAATAGACAACAAAAGTGTTGTTTTGGTTCTATGTTTGATATGTTTGTATCCTTGGTTCCCATATTTTTTTCATTTCATCACCTTTGCACAAAATTGGCAGAGGAGGTTTAAAATTGGGGACTATCAATAAAACTTGATTCTACAATTCTGTTTGGTTTTTTTAATTCGTAATCTGTACATTTGACTCTATTTTGAGTCCATTTCACATTTTATGCTAAAAGCACCAACTTATTAGTGAAAATGGAAGAACAAAAAAAAAGACAAATTTAAAATAAAAAAATGATCTTTTTAGATTTTACTCAAGTGTAATATGAATGCAAATATTGGGTTTATCATGTCATGTTCAAGAAGAGATCAAAATTTATTACTTGGAAGCGGTGTTTTTAGCTCAAGTGAAACACATTGTGGATACACTTCCTCTCCAGTGTGCAAGCAAAGCTTTGTAAATAGCAATTGTTAAGTTGGTATATGGTGTATATTTGACTGAGTGGTCTATTGCAGTTGTGCTTACTCTATGCACCCACTTACCTGCACTACCCTACTTCCTTCACTGTTGTGCTTGGTGATAAGGTCTGCACTTGATAGAGTACCTAATAATTATACTAGGTTAAAATGATGAATTTTATTTTTGTACTTAGATTCTAGTATACTTTAATATGGTTTATTTATTTTTAGCTGCTTTTTTCATTGATTCTGTAATATGCATGACATGAAAGTTAAAGCAAAAGACAAAATGTACCTGTTTAACCTTTTCCTGCCGTAGGCTTCTGGAGGACGCCCTAAATTACTCTCAGCTCAGACGTAGGACGTCCCCCACACGCCCTGTCACTGAACTATAACTAAACGCACTGCCTCTAACCTTCAAAAACACTATCCCAGGCAATGTGTACAGTTCATACAGGTGTATTATGCTGAAGTCTCATTGAATTATGTAAAATATTTCTAAAGATAATTTAAATTTACTTTAGAAGTCAGTTTAGAGGTAAATGCCTTCAGCCTGGGGTGGAAAAAGTGGTCAGACAGGAAAGGGTTAACATATCTGATATATTTGACTAAATATCTTGTCAAACTCTTGCTTTTGTTATGTTAGGCCAAAAAAATATTGTTTGATTGGCGTAACATAGAAAAAAAATAGGGTAGGTAGGTCAGATTTTTTAAAAAATTTATTTAATTTTTTTTTTTAATTTTTAAGTCCATGTTACACATACAAGAACACAAAATACACAACACATATACAAAAACATCTTCACCTTTTCTGTAACACATCTTTTATTTGTCATTTTGAATGTCCTGCAAGCCATATCTTGGGTCCCCATGAATCGATTCCCATCAAATTTGGGATTTGGAGGTTTTTTACCATGCTCAAAAAAAAAATATTTAGGGTCGGTGTTAAAAATAGGGTTGGTCGGGTTAAGCCAGTCAAACAAATTTTTTTCTAGGCCTTATCTATTACCTTCTTATTAGATTCAAAATTGCACAATCAATGTTCCTTATCCCAAGTTATCACTTTTTAATAAATCAAACTCTAAAAACTCAAAGCCAAACATTTCAATATTAAAAATTGTGATTTAGATAGTATTCCTGTGCATGTTTTGTATTTCAAATTTGTACATGAAAGTAAACTTTGAGATTTAAATCTAAATTTTTAGAATTAAAATGCTGTGTGATAACTGTACAGTCGGGGATTAGCACGACAATGAACAACATCGCCACATACGGCGATATTTTGGTCATTTTTTTAGATAATGAATTTCAACCAACTTGAAGATTAAAGTATATTTATACTTGTTTTGGATCTAATCAGCAATGATTTTCAAAAAGAATGACTCTAAGTGGTAAAAAACAGGGTAAGACGTTGTTGGATTACTTTGTGTTGTAGTGAATTGACTAGAACGCCATTTTTTTCTCACTGCGCATGCCTAGATCAATTAAATCTGCTTTGCACATGCGTAAAGACCTTTCATCTTTTCATTTGGATTAATCCGCACCATGATTCCATAATTTGAAGATCAAATTTCTGGTTTACTTTTGAATTAAAATCTCTTTGCATCCTTAAGATGAGGCTATTATTTCCCACAAATCCATTCGAAATGTACACATGATCACTCATTCCCTGACCTATTTTCTTTCAACTGATACGGAAAATCCACCAATGGCGACACAAATGGTAAATTTTCTGATGTAAGTCCACCGGGAGAAAATGTAATTTTTATTGACAATGTTTTTCAAAGTTTGATTTAATATTGCAAAAGTTTGACCCAATGATTTCTTTTTTGACCCGGTAAAATGATAGACATTTTCATCATAAGTAAGATGATTGAGAAAATTTCTCTGAAGAATAAAATGTCTTTCTGATCTCAAGTGAAAACTGCCAAGTCGCAGTATTCTGCGATGTACATCTCCCCATTGAGCGATGTCGCCCAATTCAGCTAGTCGCCCAATTGAGCGCTAATCCCCGACTATGTATGTGTTTTTGTACTTGTCTGTAACTGTCGTGGTGCTTAATGTTGTGCCATTTTGTGATGTTGAAATAACTTGTTGCCTGCTTTTTGTGACAACTGGATAGTATTTTCTGCACCTATTCTTGCTTATGCACTGGTAGTAAAATAATTTTCGTTTTTGCTTTTAATAAAAGAAAGCTGGGTGTCAATCTGGTTTATGGTAACTGGTACTTTGTCACAATAATGCACATGGCATGAATCTGTGTCTTGTCTTGCCTGAAAATTTTTCAGGAAGAGACATATCAGTTGTAATTTTTGGCCCGCTGTCCACAACATTTGTTGATGAGTAATTTATGTGGAATTCGGTTTAATTGCTGTATCTCAAAACTTATATGACCAACCTTGGTGATTGGATGGGTCTTCAGGCAATCTTAAGCCAGTTGCATTTTGAGCTTAAAATATGCTAATTAAGTATCTAATTTGTGTAATTTATGCAAAATTTGGTTTCATGGGAAAATCTAAGAAACTGTATGACATTTCTCTTTGGCAATTGGGTCTAGTGCTGTCGTCAACAGAGCTTTTGTCGATATTTATGACGACATGTCGACAGAGCCAAGCCCTGTCGTGACATAGACCATATATAAACAATAATTAAGAAGAGACAGAAAGGGCATTTAGTGAAGGAAATAACTAGCAAGTTGTCAAATCATATTTTGAAAAATAACTTACTTTTTCTATCTTATGATCAAAAAATGAGAAGTCAAGTTATTTATTAAGAGAGGGCCAGGCGATATTTGCCCAACGTTCCCCAAGTTTTTGCATCTGGTTTGGTCTATTATGTAGTTGAATGCCACTGAAAAATCGTATTTAGTCAATTTTCTCCTCTCTTTTCGTAGCCGATATCCTGGTACCATATCTCGAACATTACATGACTGCTACGGCACTACCGCTTGAGGGGTTATGTCGACATGCGTGTTGACATCGTAATAAATTTCTGTTGACATGAAAAAAATGTTATCGACGACAGCACTAACTGGGTCAGGCTTAAACCAATATCTAACTGCAATATAGACTAATAACGTAACTGCAATTTGAGCTGAAAATATGCTAATAAGTACCTAATTTGAATAATTTACGCAAAATTTGATTTAATTGGCATATATTTGAAATGGTATTGCTTGCCTTCATGATATGTGTTGCCTGGGTGGGGCTTAAGTTGATGTTTATCGAGCTGTAACTTGAGCTTCAAATTTGCCAATTAAATATTTAATAAGCTTATTTATGAAAATGTTTTGTGTAATTGGGATATCTTAGAAACAGTATAACCTACCTTTATGATATTTGTTGACTTGAGGGGATAAGGGGTAGTTAGGGGCTTGGTGCAGTGAATATGGGTATGAGAGTGATATTGGCTAGGTTGGGATAAAGTAGGAGTAGTATACAAATCCGTACACATTCAACTTTGTCTATTGATACACCACACCTGTTGACTTCAGCCAAAGCTGACATAGTTCTGTATGTTTTTATAAATCATGGTCAGGGGATTCTGAAAGCTGAAAAGTGATTGATATTTAAATATTATTGTCCAATTCTTATTAAAAATGTGCATAGATTTTAAATTTTGGAAAAAATTGTATTCTTGATCTGTTTCAAATTCTTCATTATTGATCTCATTTAAATGTGCTATTTGTCCTAATGGTACCTTCATAAATTAGTCGTTTTCGACGTCCATTTTCCACTCTTTTGTTACCAAAGAAAATTTTAGCGTTGGAAGCCCTTTTGTGATTAAGTTTGCCACTATTCTTAAAGTCAGACAGGGCCTTGCCAGTTAGAGGTTGACATTTTTAAGGCTTGGCATCCAAAGACATTCGCTTACCCGAGAGACATTCGCTCACAATATTCACTCTGTTATATTTCCTAAAATGGAGATAAAATATTGCTTACAGTGCTTGAATATTGTTTAAATCAACGTCAGCATTATTTAATTTAACGAATATTCAAGCATAGCCTTGCTCCAAGGCGTCAGGCTGTGGACCTACAGTAACTTCCATATTCTTGTCAAAATCTACATGATCTGTGTATAAGCATTATTTTAATAATTCCTACTCCCAATATTCATGGCACAGCCTGATGGCATACCTCCCTCTGATGTTGTTGTGTTGGAATCTGACTGAATACAACTGTGAACATGATGTAGATTCAGTGGGTCTTAATTAATAAACTTGACAGTTTGTGCACAGATTTGTGGAATTTGCCTCAGTCACTGTTTCTGGATGGTTTAATATCATGTAAAAATATTTACATTCTGAAAGAATTTTTATTGAACATTTTGTTTTTCAATTTCCATTGGATTTTTGCTATGATGTTTTTCATTCTTCTTCAGAAATATTAGGGGTATGGTATCTAGATCCACAATCAGGAAAACAGTTTTGTTTTAGAAGTGCAAGATTTTCAAACAGTAAACAAATTGGAGGGAACATTAATTTCCAATTTGTTGACTTTTATGATTTCATTGCCTTGAAAAATATGGGTTGAGATGGGATTGGGTGTTGGTAGTTATTGTTGTGGATTTTCTTGTACCTTTTGAGGAATACCTTCTTTGACATTGTCAAATTTGCGAGGGGTTATGCCCAGGTTGCCCCCTGACTACAGGCTTGCCTTGGTGTAAGTTAGGCCTACTGTTTAAGCATGGAGAGTGGGAATTTACCTTTCAGAGAAAACTGTTCAAGCTTGATAATAAAGAACAACTGAGACTTGGAGCAAGTCTAATTCAAGCATTGTAAGTGTCTTTACCTCTCCGTTTAACCAAATAAGTCGGACCGAATATTGCGAGCGTTTGTCTCTCGGGTGAGCCAATGTCTTTGGACGTCAAGCCTAAATAATGTATTTTGCTTCAATTTTAGGGTCACTAATTAAACATACATTTCTGAGTTGGCTTGGCTTGTATTTTGTGCATTGGTTTTCAATTGAACCCCACTGACTTCGGTGTCCTCAAAAAAATAAAAAATTAACCATGTTGTGGTGTTCATTTGCCAGCAGGTGTTAATGTGACAGACATGTACTTAGAAGAAGGCAAAGGAAGCAAGAAGGATAAGAAACGAAAGAAGAAACACAAGAAGAAGGGCAAAAAGGGGCGCAGGTATTCCGAATCTAGTGATGACATTCCAGTTGCTCATACGGTGGATATTGTGGGCGAAGAGATGCCTGAAGTAAGTACTATACTCTATAAACCTTGAAGTAAGCAACAAGCAATCAGACTCTGTTACGAGATCTATAGTGTAACCCTTGTATTCTACAACATCGTGAACTGGTGGTTTTGTATTGTGTAAGAGACTAGTAATGATTGATTATGATTGATCAAGACCAAATCACTGTGTATTAATATTTTTGCAGTTAAATCTGTCATGATTTTGGTATTATTTTTGGCTAATTTTGTTGCTACTACATGGACAAACCTTGAATATAAGTTTATTTAAATATTCAGCAAGATTGGATATATAGTTATGATTAAAAAAATACGGACTAATTTATTCCTCCGTATTCTCTTATTGGTTTTTGTATGTAATTCGGTTCATGTTGCATACTTCAAGATTTATAGAGTATAGGGATGTAACTTTTCATGAAATTTCCTGAAGTCAGGAAATCAACCCAAAATATTTGTATTTTCAGGAAATTTAACTATAAGAAAAGAATAGGAAATTGCTCAGTTTTCAGACAAATTTCAGGAAATTTCAACCTTCACGTGTTACATCCCTGAGTACCTAATATTGCAGCTTTTGATATGATTCATTCTTTGCAATGTTGTATCTATCAAAAATATATTAATTAGATGATAGTATGTTTGACAGGATTTTTTCAAGAACATTTTTTCTAGAAATTCGAAATAATTTTGATCTGTTCTCCTCAGTAATAGAATTGCATAACCTCTTTGGGTGCAATTAAATTTGTGAGTAATAGAATTGATTTGGATTGTCTGAATGACTGACAATTAATTTCAATTGTTCAAATGAAATTACGAAATAAATTGGTATTATGCATTATATATTTGCGGAATATCTTCTCAGAATTTAAAAAGAATCTGAAAAGTTTTTTATTCAAAAGTGCAGAAAAATCTCTGTCTCTTTTTCGCAGTTGTTTTGACTCTTTTACTCTATAACATACCTCAATGAGATGTGTTGAAATGTAGTTTTCCTTTTGCATGTTTGAAATATTTGTTTTGAGTGTACAGGTTTTAAGATCAATTCAAAATAACTCAAAAATTAAATCTAGGCTTATCTTTGCCTGCATACCTTTACCTAGACAACTTTAGAACAATTGCACCAGTTCATTATTTTTTGCATCAAAAGTTCTGTCAAACTTGAAATAAGTATAAATGTTAAGGGGTGTAAGCACGTCATTCAATTATGTGTTCTTGCAAGTTTATTTTGTACCATAACTTTTTTCTTTTAACAAAGTGCTTAAAGTTAATAAATGTATACATTTCCAGAAAGGAATTTTCACAAGGAACATGATGGTGATGTTGATTTTTGACCAAAAAT
>JXSR01S008237.1:52112-63107 GCA_000969725.1 Ophiothrix spiculata
AAATCAACATCACCATCATGTTCCTTGTGAAAATTCCTTTCTGGAAATGTATACTTTTCTTAACTTTAAGTACTTTGTTAAAAAGTTATGGTACAAAATTGCAAAAATGTAAAATTGAGTAAGGTGCTTACACCCCTTAAGCATAACTAATAGCAGCAAGGACAAACTTGTCGACAATCCTGCTGACAGTCTGTTGGTATTTTCTTGTGTTTTAGGGTGCTGTATTAACAGATCATTGGTGTTTTGTTTTGTTTTTAGGGTGCTGTATTAACAGATCATGACGATGATGACAGAGACGTCAATGACCCACATAGAGCACTGAACATTGATTTGGATAGGTGAGTCAGTCATTACAACAGTGCAATTAGGATATTACGGTGGCTTAGCACAGATAGAATTCCTCTATTTATTTTTCTTATTTTTTGATATATGGTGTTTTCATATGTGCTGATCACATTTCTGAAATAAAAAATGGGGGTCACCGACTTAGTTTTTGAGAAAAATCCATTTCAAAAACACCATGTTTTACCACTTTTTACCATTGACTTCTTTGGTAAAATAAAAAAAATAGGACAAAAACACTTATAATTAAAAAACGGCTCTATTTTTTCTCTCTCTTTTTCACATATGATTTTGTCCTTATATAGTCCTTTAAAAAAACGTAATAAAAAAATATGGTCACCGACTTACTTTTTCAGATATCAAGCAAAATTAAGCAAAAATTGGCATATTTTTAGCAATGATTAACACCTAAAGCACTGTGCGCTTTGAGCCTTGCGTATCAGGAGTAACGCGCATGGTCTTATGCGTGAATATAAAAATGACGCACGTGTAAGATCGCGTTATATTGAAGCGCAAGATCCAGTACCCCAGAAAGTACGCTAAAATCCCGTGATAAGTACTTTGAAATTGATATCAGTTCACTCGTGTCCGACACCGCATCTGTGCTAAGCCACCTTAAATCACACCTTTACTCCAGTTAATTTTACAATACCTAATAATAGCTGAGGATGAAATTATTTTGGGCACAAGTTGATAAAGTAATTATTGTCCCCTCACCTTCTACCCTGTGGCTTGCGTTTGATCTTTGTTCAGGCAAGGGTTGGATGTGAATTTGTTGATTTATAGTCTTTAAGTTCCCTCAAGCACTTCACTTTCTTCCTACATCAAAAATTGAAGCTTTTTCCACTATCCTGTCTTTCCACTCGAAAGGCATCCTTTAATATATGTGCACTATTGGGATTAACCTGGCTGTTTTTGGCCAAATGTTATAAATTACAAACAAATTACAGACAAAAGACTGTTTCCCTGAATATCCCCTGATTATCAATATTTTGCAAGTATAACCAATTATCCCCAAATTTCACAAATCCACAAATTTCACTTACCCATAGGCCGCTTGATGACGAAGATATTATCCCAGCCAAAGCCCATAGGATGGTCATAGCAAACAGGAATGCAGGCACTCCAATAGAAGAAGGTATACCAGCAATTGAGGAGGAGGTTGCTAAAGGAAAGAAGAAACATCACAAGAAAGAAAAAGGAAAGAAAGACAAGAAAGAAAAGAAGGTAGGTACTTATTTTATTTATCTTTTTTTTACCCCAACTGGTTTCAACAGTTTTAAATACTTACAGCAGATAGTTGCAGAAGTCTTTCGATAGTCTTTTACCTAAATTGCTCCCCAACTAAAGGGTCTGGTCTTAATTTTAACACGCATGTTCCTTATCTTATTTTGTGTACCCACTTTCAGATGCATCTGTCTTTATAAAAATCTTTCTACATCCAGAGTCATCAATTGGTTTCATGTGTGTGGTGTGTGTGGTGGTGTGTGTGTATGCCACGGTGTCACCTGGACATCTGCATTTTTTCTTCCTCATAATAATAATAATATTTATTCAAATCACTTGCAATTTACAAACATTTAAAACAATTTACATATATATTTTGCTATAAAACAAAGATTATAACTTTACATGAATATAAACAAAACAAATTACAATAACAAAATGCAAGCAATTTAGGAAAAATGAATGGGTTTAGTGAAACCCAAAACACAAAGTGCTCACTTATCCTGTACATTTAAAAAGAAACATTTTTGAAACAAAGTAAATAAAACAACAATATTTGAACCCTATATGAGGGGATGAAAATGAATTAACTTACAATTCTATGAAAAATGACCTACATTCAGATTTGAATATAGAAAGATCATGGCACTCTTTAACATCAGAAGGAAATTCATTCCATAGTCGTGGAAGAGACACAAACAGAGAATTGAAAAAAGAAGAACTTCTGGCGGTTACATGCAGTAATCTAGAATTATTTATCTTACTCAAGTGCACCATTTGGTCGAAAGATGCAGGCAACAATCCATTCATTAATTTGAACCCAAACACAAGTCTATGGAATTTGCATGAATCCTCAAATTTCAACAATTCAAGTTTGGAAAGCCTTTCTTCATAACTAGGCCTACATTCGACGTCAAATGAATTCCTATAAAATATCACCCGAGTAATTTTCCTTTGAACCCTATCCAACCTATCAATATGATTTCCCTGAAAAGGCGCCCAAACACAAATACAATAAATAAGATGTGGTAAAACAAGGGACTTGAAAAGATTCAAAAGGGCAGTGGAAGACATGTTTTTGGTACACCTAATGATAAAACCAGACAACTTAGAGATCTTCTTTGTGACATTGTTGATATGAGTACCAAAAGACAGATCTTTACTGAATGTCACACCTAATAATTTAAAATCACTAACTTCATCAAGAGTTGCATCACCCATTGAATAAGAACTACAGAATTTTGGAGAGTCAGACCTAGTCATGTGCATAACAGAACATTTAGAAAGATTTAGAGGAAGCCTGTTGGTCATAGACCACTTAAACACATTTTCAATATCCTGCTGAAGAATAGCATGATCACTGTCACTATGAATGGGACGTACTATGGAATGATCATCAGCAAATTGAAATAAAGGAGAAGAAACCACATTATTTATATCATCAACAAACAAAGAAAATAAAATTGGGCCAAGAACAGAACCCTGCGGTACACCAGAAGTTACCGAACTCCAACCTGACAATGATCCTCAACTCCCTTTCCCTGTTCTTGGTTGTGATTCTGCAAGTTTCTTGCTTAATCTGTCGGACCATTATCTCTCCTTCACACCTGCACAATCTTACAGATGTACTCTATTCATCAGATACTTAAGTTAAAATTTGAATCTAAATTGTATATGTATATCCTTTTTTTGTTTTTTAGCACAAGAAGAAGAAGTCTGATAGGATGACAGAGGAAGGCATAGCAGCAGTTGGACATAATGAGGTGAATCTGTTAATCCAAGATGCAGGGGAGCAGGAAGAAGAGACGCCAGCTGTCACCAATGGCGATGTCATCCAAGACACGCCTCAGGCTGCTCCTCCTCAACAAAGTAATGGCGATGCATCAAAGGTAATGAATCTATTTGCCAAGCAATAAATTATTGGACAATTTAAACAAAAATCCATGGTACGGGTTGCATTTACAAGCAACGGGGCCCTGCACTCTGAATTTCTGTTTAAACTGTCCAGTAAATTATTTGTTTGCCTATAGTCTAATAGGACTTTTCAACTTTTCAAATAAAGATTAATACAGACAATCTTGAGCGCATCAAATAATGTAATACTGGGATTAGTTTCCTTCAGTTTTAAAAAGCACTTTGTGTTGGGTCCAATATATCAGAAGCAAAAGCATTTGAGTAGATTTTTACAAAGAACTTGATACCTGCCATGGAAAATGGTTTTGGTTTCCATGTATAACAGAAAGAAGAAATGATGATATAAATACAAAAATGTAAAGCTTTGATGTTCACTCTATTCAACAACGTATTAAAAAATGTGGATTGCTGACAGAATAACAATATAAAAGAATATCTTCAACATCCACTAACTGAAATAGTAAATTGTAAGGTAATGCCTTATGTCGACATTTCAACATGAAATCTCATTTGTCGACAAAACTGGACAAGTAAAATTGTATAAAAACTAACGTTTTATTGTCAATTTATGGCTGTTTATTAGCAGTTGAGCTTTAAAGTGTAACATAAATAATTTAATGCTTATTAGTTGTTCCTCATTTAAAACCATTTAAAAGTTATTACGATGATTCACAACAAAAAAGTTGCAAAATATCAATTTTATATCATCCATATTGTCGTATGCAGAAAGAACTAGTACATTATTATAGGTAACTCTACGTCTAAAACGGGTCATTAAGCTTATTCAAACAATTTTGTTTTAACTCTTTGATATCAACTTTATGGCGACATTGTGTCGACGTTGACAACAACTTACAAATTATTGTGACATGTCAACATGAAAAAACAGTCTCGACAGAAATGGAAATATACTTTTATTGTGTGTTTCAGATGGATGATTTAAGTTTCTGGCTATCCAAAGATGAGACAGCACCCACAACAACAACAACTCCTAATGAAGCTGATGATACACAGCAACAAGAAGACACATCTACCCATGAGGTGAGTGAAGAAAAGAGAAGTTCAGACCCTGTTCATAATAAGGAACAAAACGGCTTCTATTGTTTTAAAATCAAAAATGAAATAATTCTAATCAAGGTTTTCAATAAGTCCCGACTTCTGCGATTGTCTCTATTCTTGTGTTTTTGATCACCGTGTAATTTAACGCAACATTCAACCAAACAGAGATCGCGTTAAGATCCAGGCACAATGAATAATCAACCAGCGAGAGCGTTTCACTGAAATGTTCGCATTGTAATCATCAAAAATGGCCGATCACGACTTTGTTTTTTGCTTCAAAATCTCACTCTTTTATGAAAACTCAGCAATCTTTCTGACATTTAAACAACATTTTGGATCAACGGAAACAGAGCTTCATAGATACAGGTGAGTTGCAAGCATTTTAAGCGGTGTTTGGAGACAAAAACCTTGATAAAAATTGGCAATTTTAGTATTTTTACAATTTGTTTAAACCTTGTTGTTTTACCCCATAATTTCCCTCATTATTCGAAGCCCTGCCCTCCTTCCAAAATATTGACCTTGTTGTCTAGATAGCATTTTAACTATTTTAGCTTCTTTGGTTCATTTAGCTTGATGAATTAGTGACTTTTATTCCTTATTATGAACAGGATCCTAAACTACACCATTACCAGACATACTTTGGGTAGCTGCATCAGTGTGTGGCTTAGGTATTCAAACATGCCAGAGTTGTTCATCGCAATCGCGAATCAACAACAATGCATCCATGCGTCTGCGCAAGGGTGGCTAAAGCACGATAAAAATACGCCAACGCATCGGATGCAGGGTGGTTGATTTGCCATGAACAACTCTGTAGCGTGTTTGAATACCTTTCAACAATGAAAATATTCCTGAAAATGTATAAATTAAATTTGAAATGTTTTCAATAAATGACAGATATTTAGCATAATTTGAAGCAAAGTGTCATTTTGTGAATTTTTGCTGCTTTGAAGTTTTCAATTTACCAAGCACCGGGCTTTTGCATATACTGTAAGTGCCCAACGCGTGATGAGCAGTGCGCCGACTTATGTGTACTGCGTAAACGCACTTCCGTAAACACTGTGCCGTGCCGTGCATTAAGCGCTAATTTGAATATCAACAACGGTACGCTTCTGTATATCAGTGAGTTGTTGAAATTGTTTTTAATGAGGGTTGCTTGTCAGATTTATGATGGAGAAAAACTGTAATTATCCAATGGAAATATGTAGAAATAGACGTAAACTGGAATAAGTTTGTTTTGACTCTGATTCAAATTTTGGGCTCGTTTGTACAATGAAGGAAAGAACCACTTCACCTACTGCACAAATGAATCCAATGTTTAGTCGATAAAATCACATTTAGTACAAACAGGCAAGATTATAGTTTATCTCAGAGTTGTTTTTCACTCGTCCGTGGGTTTTCTGTCCGACGCTTGTTGTTAAGGCCTTCAGCGTACTGATGGACTTATTTACGCACGTATTTGCAGAATATGATTTGTTGATTTTGATTGTTTACGCTCAAGCTGTTGACGCGCACATTAAGAGTTATATACACGACCCGATTTGAAATGGAAAAACAACTTTGAGATATAGCATACATATGGCCATTACATCTTAAGTCATTCATCATATTCATGAAGTTCAAATAATGATTTTTTTTTTCAGAAACACAAAAAGCATAAAAAAGAGAAAAAAGCTAAAAAAGATAAGAAAGACAAGAAGAAGAAACACAAAAAGGAGGCTGAAGAAAAAGAGAATGGTGTTGACCAAACTGAAAGCATTGAAGCCGATATACCAGTAAGTTATGTGAATAATGAATAGAATTTGCCCATGCATTGCAGCCTATTCTTTGTTAAAACAGGAATTGTTGTCAACTGTCAGTAATGCCTCAAGGTCTCCCGACGATGTGAGAAGAAGCATCAATATAGAAAGTTCAAAACCTAGTTTTTAATAATAATCTCTTACGATAAACAAACTCTTAAGTCTTAACAGTCCTTCAAATCATCAAATGTTGGACTTCAATTTGTACTTTTATTAATAGCATTATGCACTATTTTGTTTTGTTTTCCAGCCAATGTCACATTACAAGTTGCTAGGAGAAAATAGTTCTATTAAAATGGTAAGTTCAAATGACAAGGCATGAAAAGTGAGTCTAGATTTATGGGATTTGAGCAGTTCATTGGGTGCTTTGCCTTCCCAAGATGTGAATCTTCATCTGTTTTAAAAGAAACAAACAAATGTGCAACCATGTAATACTGCCCAATGTATTAATGCCCTGCCAGGGATTTCTAACCCTCCCAGTATATGTGACCCGTCATATCGAAAGGTACCTTAAGGTCTGCATAGTGAATTACGAGATACGGGCAATTGGAGCTGAGCATAGTCAAAAAACACACCCAAGGTCGAATTTCTAATTTCATCAGAAATGTTACCTTTGAAGTGTACTCTATCATATTAATCAGGGTCAAACATCCAAAACATAAGACAAATGTTTTAAACACAGAGATAAAAATCCTTTCTCCATTCAAGTTTTGCCAGTACAGAAACTTGATTTTCTCAGAACTATAGTTTCCAAATGAGTCTGATGTCTTTACCAATTTAGATGTAACTTAGCAATCGAACATCTAATAACCAAAAGCATGGTGTCATTTTAAAGCTTGAGAAATATAATCTTTCAGATGAGACCAAAAAATCTATTTTCATTTTGGGACCCTTGATGTACCTTTCGATATGACAGGTCACATATTAGGATTTGATTGGATTTACCCAGTCTCTGCAAGGACATTGTAAGATTAAGTTGAGTAGGGTCAGTATTCACACAACTGCAAAGTAATTAGCTTGTGGAACAATGCATGACTTCAAATCTTTCAGTCGTGAGTTTAAACCTAACTACAACCAATGTGAAAGACATTTTATACTGGTTTCTTTGTTTACCAAGCACATGGGGATGTTTGAGAAATATCTATATGTAAGAGCTGATAAGTTTGTGTCAAAGATTTTAATCAAATTCAGTTGCGAAGTGTTACATGTAATCCGATAATCACCCTAACAACTGTTTCATGCTTTTTAGTTTTGAACCATGATCGAAATGATCACCCTACAAAAGTATAGCATACACTGTTGTCAGGGGTTGTGTGTGAACCAGTTACTGGGGAAGTTACATTATCACTACGATACTGAATTAAGGCAAAATGGTTTTAGCGATTTCCTTCTAAGTTCTAAAAATAAATACCTTTTATCATTATTGGACTTTTGTCATGCTTCAGTGGACTATTTCACAGGTTTGTGATTTGCTAAAGAATGATGATAGCAGCACTTTCACGTTGTAAATGTAATAACAAATCAATACTATTATCAAACCTTCATGTTTCCCCCTTAA
This sequence comes from Ophiothrix spiculata, assembly GCA_000969725.1. Classification (NCBI taxonomy): domain Eukaryota; kingdom Metazoa; phylum Echinodermata; class Ophiuroidea; order Amphilepidida; family Ophiotrichidae; genus Ophiothrix; species Ophiothrix spiculata. The sequence continues at coordinate 60,009 of JXSR01S008237.1, forward strand.
TGATATTATTCTTATTTTCCATTGACTTTTCTTGCAGATGTACGAGACGCGAGTCGACCCTAAGCATAGCCAACAGGTTGTAGTTTCAGTGGTGTTTAGCAACCTCACCATATCGCATATAAAGTCACTAGATTTCAATGTACTTGATTCACTCAATACAAGGTTAATTAGAGAGGTAAGACATTGCAAACTTTCTATATATATGCTACCAAAGAAAAACAAACAAGAAATCAAATAGTAAAACAAACGTTTTTACTAATTGGCCCAATGAACATTGAATCATTTTCTTCATCATACCAGCAAAACAGAAACAGAAAATTTCTCTAATTAAACCTACTAGTGGGGTACCCTTGCTTTGCGCGCGGGCCCTGCTAGTTGACTAAACTTCTTTTAAAACACCTAAGGGACCAATTGCTATTTATAGTCCAAGTTTGGTCCAGGTAAGTTAAAGAAGTTCTGGAGTTATGGTCATGACTTTTAAATGACCTGGGATTACCTAAGGTCATTTTTGGACAAAAGTTTTGACTCTAGATGACCTTTGACCTTGTATGACCTTGACTAGACACCCCTTAAAATACTCATGGAGACAAATGCTATTCATGGTCCAGGTAGGGTTAGGGCTTCTGGAGTTATGGCTGTGACCTTGAAATGACCTTGTGTCAATTTTTGGACAATTTCAAGATTTGACCTTTAGATGACCTTTGACCTTGGATGACCTTGACCAAACCCCCTTTAAAAGACTCAGGAGGACAAATGCTTTTCATGGTCCAAGTTTGGTCAAGGTATGGTCAAGGGTTCTGAAATTATGGTCATGACCTGGGATGACCTTGGGTCACCTCTCCTATCCATTTAAGCCTTGACCTGAAAATGATCTTTGACGACCTTTGACCTTGATTGACCTTGACCACCCTTTAGAACACTCAGGGGACCAAATGCTATACACGGTCCAAGTTTGGTCCAGATTAAGTCAAGGGTTCTGGAATTATAAGCTAACATACAAATGTACATCTCATTAATAATAGTATGATTATACCTTCTGCATTCCCACATGTGTTTAAAGTTTGACATGACAGCATTATGATAAAACTTGATCCATAAATTGTGATTTCATTTCTTTCTTGCAGGCGAATGCTTCACCTCATGAAGGAGTTGCAGTCCCATTCCAATTACCCCCAGGTGCCACTAACGAGGGGCAGTTTGCTTTCACTGTTAACAGTATTTCTATGCCACAAAAAATGAGAGGCACAGTAACATATATGACCAAGGTTAGTCAATATTTTACAGTGTCATGTTTAAGGTATTTTCACTTTTTAAAAAGTAACTTAGGTACAAAAAGCATTCCTGAAAACATTTGGATTAGTTCTGTATGTTTTATAATTGTAAGAAATCCTAAATTTGAAATGAATAGTGAACCCCCCAATTTAAAATTGGTTTTTATCGAGACTGAGATTACAACTATAAGAATGAAAATTGCCAATTTCTACACGATAGTTCAAATGCACTGCTGTGCAACTGTGTAGGTATAAGCCGAGAAATTAATACTTGGTTCAAGAAATTAATACTTAGTTCACGAGGTGAAATGTACGTACATCTTTATTCTTTCCCTTGCCGGGGTCATGACGTGAAAAATCCAAGCCTCCACCAGGACTTGAACCTGGGACCTCCTGGTTGCCAGACGGGCGCTCTACCACTGAGCTAACGTGACCCGATGGTATTGAAGCATTAGATATTATACAAATATTAACTGCTAATGAGTGTGATGGTAGAAATATACCATCCCGAATTGAAAGATTGATTGTTCCATTTCACAAGCCGATAGGCGAGTGAAATGGAACAATGAATCTTTCAATTAGGGATGGCATATTTTTACCATCACACGAATAAGCAGTTAATATTTGTTTTATATAACTCTATAGATTCTAGTCATTTGATAACACATGATGCATAGATTCGTTGTTCATCGTTTGGTTAAAACTACATTACGTGGCACACATATTCCAGAACTGTATGTTTTGGCTTGGATTTCCTTGATATTTTCAAGGTTTTAAAAACATTCTAACTCAAAAAATATTTAACTGATTTCAAATCTGTAAACTTCAAAATAAACTTTATCACTATCTCCATCTTTCCACCAAATTTCAACTCGATCGAATTTAAAATAAAATTTTTCTTCACTGACTACTTTTTTTTGTATGTAAATTCCCTATACATGAGCAAATACAAAATGGCGGATTTTCAACTTTATCACCGGTCACATCATATACTATCAAATGGATGAAAGTGATAGTAAAGACTATCAAATGGATGATAGTGATAGTAAAAATGACAAATGGTACAATTGGTACAATCTTACCAATCAAATGACCAGAATCTATGGATGAGTTATATAATAATCTATAGGCCTTCAGTTCAAATCCATGTTTCTCGTCACTTCTCTAGCGAGAAGCATTAGATAGAGAAACAAATTATTTTTAGCGAAATGAATATTAGAAATTAAAGTTCACAAGGTGAAATGTGTGCAAATCTTTATTCTTTCCCTAGCGAGGGTCAAGACTTGAAACAAAAAACAAGCCTCAAGCTAGGTATAAGCTGTAGTAGTTGAAAGATGTTTCACCCAGCTGGCTAAATGACGATGTTATGCTAGATGTTTCACTCAGCTGGCTAAGTGATGATGTAATTAAAAAGTGTAGAATGACTGTCACACACCAGACTGATATTTTATATTTATTCTCTATCTTCTATCTGATGTAAAAATGAAAGAATACTTCAGGCTGATAGCCAAAAAAATCCTTACTTATTTCCATAGCGGTTCAAGAACTTTCCTCGTTCCTGTGTATACAGCAGGAGGAAAGCCAAAGTACCTGAAAAAAAAAAACCCTTCAGAAGAGTGTATGGACTGTAAAATAAATGTATATGCCCATATAGGACAGTGTTCACATTCTATGTGCTCATTTGTGTGTTGTTTGTGTTTTTACCCAGGACGATGCAGGATCTACTAGTGAAAAACTGGATTTCAAACTCCACCTTCCAGTAACTTCCTATTTGGTTGCCCAACCATGCTCAAGGTATGACAATTAATTGATTAATTTTATTTTTTTT
>JXSR01S008238.1:8675-25751 GCA_000969725.1 Ophiothrix spiculata
AAACTAGTCAGGCAAGCTGGACTAACCTGCTTGACTAGTTTAAAGTTAGTCAAGCAGCTGCTTGACTAGTTTTTGTTTTCAGTGTGTAACCCGAAATTTAGAATGGTTTTTAACTTGATTTAACCAATTTTGAAATTTTACACTCAGTTTTGGCAGCTAAATGAAAATATGCAAATTAATCGCTGTTTCACCAAGTAGATTTTTTTAGATTTTTGATATGTTATTGTATTTATTTTGTCTGATATTATCTTGTAAATATCATTACTTTTGCAATTTGTTTTACCTATGGATTTAATTTTCATTATCATGATTAGCCTATAAACATGATAAAAGGAAATAGAGAATAGGTTAATACGTGTGAGTGATTATAACTAGAAATTATTTCTAAACTTCTACAACACAACATACTAGTATATGACAGTGAAAAATCACTATAGTGTTTTATATTTGATGCACGTTTGACATTCTATATATACGTTTTGCTCGGCTCCTTAATTTTGTTTTAGATAATACAATACACATAGTGTTCCATAGTGTTCAGGTGCAGGATGTCTAATGTCTATCAATGAGTTCCACATGATATTTTTTGAATTTGTATATGTAAATCTATGTAGACTGGTTTAAATTCTTTATGGTGTCATGAATTTATTCTAGACTTTTGATGAAATTAATACCTGAGTGTTTAATACTTTGAGTTATGCTTTGTGAAAATTTGTTAAAACTACAGCAAATACGGTAGTCTATTAACTCGGGCAAGTACAAATATATGTTGTGTCGTATTTGAAGAGTTTACTTGCAAAACGGCTTACAGAAAAGGGCTAAAAACTACTAGGACCTCAAAATGTGTCGCAAAATTCCTGATTATGATTTAAGTAATCCTATACGAATATGTCTTTAAAAATAAGGTGTAATTTAGATAACTCATCAAGTAGTTTCTTATTAATTGACTATTGATTTTTTGCTGAAATGGATATAAGCCGTTTTGCAGGGAAACTCATCAAATTTCAACTTAAGAACCATCTTCCAAATTTTTGCAAAATTTCTTTTTCAATTCCTCATTAGTCTAAGATGTACTTTATAAATACCAAATTTCAACATCAGGTCATGATTAATCAAAAAATAACCATATATGGGAATTATGCCCTTTTATGCCCAAATATGGTCATACGATGTCCATATTTGGGCATAAAAGTAACATTTTCGGGATTTTAACCCATTTTTTCAACAAAAACATTTGCCAATATGATGCACAAGTTGAAGGTCAGTAAGAATCTATCAAAAATTCATTTTTGAAAAAATGGTCTCTAAGCCGTTTTGAAATTCAGCTCTTCATTTGTGCATTTCTGCGGCTCAACTATTTATTATTCCCTGGTAACTGCCGTTTTGAGTCAAACTGTTTTCTAGCTATGTTGTTACAGACGGGAAAAACAATACCGTATTCTACTTTTTATCACTTCAGTGAAGAAAAATTGAGATGTCAGACAACAATCATTTAACATATTTAACCACTTTATTCATTCTGAGTCATTTATCAGTAATGGATATCACATTATTCATCCGTCAGATGCACTTTAATTAGATCATGATGTGATTTTACAATACATTAATACTATAAGGCGCCTTTTCTCAGTGTTTCAAAGTGTGAAAACAATATGATACATCAGCGACAAAAGTGAATAAGGTAAATCATATTATAAATAAACAAAAGATAGATAGTGACATTAATAATAATATAGGGGGCAAATTACATGTTTTATTTCAAATCGACGTTCAACCTCAAGTTCATTCTTTTCAAGACGCAGGAATTTTAGATTAATCCAACTTGATTTTTATTATTCAATGAGGTTATCAACTTACCTTGTTATTGTACATATAGGTCAGTCCTCTTCCATCAAGAGGCTCTCTGTAATGATTAAGTAAAGTATTTGCTCAATCTATCATGCACATTTACATAAAAGTTCTTTTGAAAAGGGATGTGGAGAAATAGTAATGATAACTGGTAATAATGAACCCGTCTAATTTTTGATGCTGAATTTAGTTCTAATCAACGTTTTTGCTCTTGCTGTTTGTTTTAGTCGCTCCAATTGATCATCATGGTAATTAAGAAAAGTCAAAGATATCTTTTGAGAAAAAGTGTAGTAATAACGGCAGCGAGACGAAAAATTGAGCAAAAGCTTGCATTGAAGCACTTACATTATATCGAAAACAAAATACTAGTCGTGGTCGTGGACATCAATCTTTCAATGATATGGTATACATGTATTTGACCTATGACAAACGTTTAAATCATTTCAGGTACAATTTCACTAATGTAATGTTACTTAACCTTAATTTTTACTAAATATACATAAGAACAATAAATATTATAAACTTAAATATTGATTGATAATGTATTCATTAAAACATAGGCATTTCTTTGACATGACATAAGTTTAGGCCCTATATATTTCTACACAACCAAATTTTATTCTTATAATAAAATATAATGTAAGGGTCGTATTTTTTGCATATAATCCTGAAAATACATCACATTACATGTATTTATTATGCCGATACTTTTTTGCTATTCATTACACGTCAGAGAAAACAGGTAGCTGCGGGTAAACCTTTGTAGCGTTTTATTGTCAATTTATCACCACTTATAAGCTGTTTTCTTGTTTTGTACTTTTTGTATTTTTGCATCCCAAAGGCCTGATACAGGATGCATTAGAAAGAGTATGAAACAGCTTATTTCCTACGGCATCACATTGAAACGAGTGACGATTAGTTGCTAGTATTGTCAGAGACTTCAATAATTGAATGAGGGTAACGTTACTTAGCCTTTTGGCTTATCTAATGGCATCTGTAGCATAAAAAACAAGAAAATTGAACAATAATTAGGATTGATTTAGGGATCTAGAAATGCGTGTGAACAGTGATGAGCAGCTTTTGTTTGTTTGTTTAACTACGTAAATTGTTTATATACTTCTTGTTGTAAAAACTACACTCAAAAGCTGTTAATGCAAATTAACACATGTAGAAGAATTAAATACGCCAGTACAAGAAAACCCAAACTCAAATAGCTCCCTTCTGTAAATTATACTGCTCATCACCGCTATAGAGCTCGTGTGGTCTAGTGGAACAGTGCAGGACTCCAAATCATAAGGTCGCGAGTTCGAGCCCCGCTACGTCCAACGGGTTATGTCCTGGGGCAAGACATTTAATCTTAATTGCTTCGTCGACGCGAGCGATATTGGGGAGCTGTTATGGGGAATATTACGATCTAAGTGCAGATTGAGTGTGCACTTGGCCAGTAGCACCTAAAATTGATGCGAACTGATTGTGACGATTTCCTGACGGCAGCGTAATAATCATGATAATAGGCAGCAGCACTCTAAGAATTTGTTCACAAATTTAGTAACGCTATACAAAAGCTGTACATTATTATCATTAGTATTACTTACAAAATATAAATGCATACAAATCTCTGAAAATGCTTTCACATCATTAAAAAACATTTCCATGTCTATATCCTAATCAGAGTGTCATACTTGACCTTGTAGTTGACTTTTTTAGACATTGTTAGATAATTGTTATAGTATATAGTTGCTATATTGAAACAGTCAGTACAAGAACACTCCATTAGCTCCCCTCTGCAACTATATACTATAACAATTATCTAACAAAGTCTAGAAAGTCAATTACAAGGTCAAATGTGACACTATGATTGGGATATAGACATAGAAATGCTTTTTAGTGATGTGAAAGCATTTTCAGAGATGATATTTTGTAAGTAAGAATATTTTACAGAATTGAGCTATTGGAGTTGGGGTTTTCTTGTACTAGCGCATTCAATTATGAAAGCATTAAAAGCAAAGTTTTCAATATCAATGCCTTTGCATAAATAGTAGAAAAAACTATCGAAGAAGAGTTTCGAATTTACCACCAGCGTTTATTAACTTATTCAAGAAGGTTGTGACCATTCCATGCTTCCCGACGTCTAATAACGTTGCTTTCAATAAGATATCGTAGACGATATATGCACTATGCTGACGGGATCACAGTCAGTCTTGGTTTTTACCGCCAGCTCAAAATGACAAAGGAATCCATTTATTTCAAAAGGAAAATGGGTTTTGATAACGTATTATTCTGATACCATTGACCTGCATATAAAATCCTAGTCTTGACAGGAAGAAACATGAATGCTTTGTTGCTGTCTGGTAGTATTGATTTCGTTTTATCTTAAGTCTGGTATTGCGTGTAAGGTTAAATTGAATCTCATTGTTATCCACTTAAAGGAGAAATACGAAACACAAATAGCGATATCACCTCATTCACGTAAATAAAAAGGATTTTTTTTTTCAGATGAGTATTGGATAAATCTGTGAAAGTAAGTAAAGTGAGACCTAGTTAATCTATTTTAAAAAATAGTTGTTATCAGTTATTCCCTATTGCAGCGAAACATGTATTAAATAATTTCATAATAATAGGCATCCTCAAATTTGAAACACCATATAAAATGTTTGCCAATATAATTTTTTATAGATTTGATAAAATTGAGAAAAGCATTTCTGATTTTTTAATTTCTTGCCTTTTTGCCGTATAATTATTTGATGATACAAAGCAAATAGAAATGACTACATGTTTGAAGAAGTTTTACGTAACTTACAAAAATATATAAGGCCGAAACCATAGTCGGCCTCCAAACAAAATTTTCCCTACCAAACATTGGTCGTGACGTCACCAAATATTTGCCATCGAATTTAAAGTTGAACGGGTAACAAACATTTGGTCCAATGTATATGGCAATTCAATAACAATCTAGCGCGAAATTTTATTTGGTCTCAACTCGGTGTTGAAGTTATTTTGTTTGGAGTCACTCGTCATTTTGAAGTCACGACCAAATGTTTGGTAGCGAAAGTTTTGTTTGGAGGTCGACTATGTTTTCGGCCTAACAATATGTTGTCAGGTATATGTAGGAATATAATGAGACAGGTAGTTATATAATCACATGTCGTAATTTTATCAAGTGACGAGGTTATTAATTAATTAAGTCCAAATACGTCATAGACGGCGGATATAAATGGGCACGCAATCGCTGCTGAGGCAGTCCACGCTCAATGGCTTACCATAGTTGAACATTAGATCGGGATGCAGGGGGTCAAGGGTTCGAATCCCGGGGGGAACCGGGGGATCAATAATTTGTTGTATGACATATTCGGACAGTTTTTCAACGTGCGAGAATATATATATATATTTGTCCAATCATATAATGAAGTGAATTGATTGTGATGATTAACCTGCAGCGAATCATAAGCGGTTTGATCAAAAGGATCTATGATCCAAATGGAAAATCGCTATAGAAAAACCGATATTATTATTACTATATAATAATTTCATTCTTAAGAGCTGATTGATTCAGAAATCTCAATTTTTCAAAACTTGACTTAGATAGAAAAACATATCAGCATGACGATATCAGTATAGATGTTTTTAGTCGGCATGGGGATAGAAAATGAAAAACAAATATTGGCAGGTAACTACATGTAGCATCGTTTTCAAATTTGAAATATTGAATTAAACATACTAATGTAAATAATGCATTTTATTTGTTTACTAAACAATGACTTGGTGGAAAAAGTATCAAACGTATATTTTATCAGAGTGGCAACAGTTTGAAATTTGTCCAAAGTTCAATCACGTATTTAAGTGTAATTGTTTTAGATTTCTTATCAAGAAATAGATAAATCAGGTTAAAATTGATAAATGGTTGTTTTTTTCGTAAATACAGTATTCCTTACCCATTGCGTTCATCTCCGTGACTTCGATTTAGATGCAGTATGTATAATACTATCATGTACGTTTTAAATAGCATCTGCGCAGATGTTTTCCTTACTCTAATCCCGTTATTCAAATATACAACGACATTCTTCATTCTGGAAATAAATGTTTAACTAACGGTATCATGATACATGTTTTAACTTAAAGTATCAGAAATATTTTTATTTCAGTTATATTCATCAATTAGTATTTGAAAAAAATTATTACTTTTCAAAAACGTTCTTTGATGTCATGCCACTCTGTGTTTTTTGTATAAATCAAATCTTTATAAGCTAAATATTTTGTACTTTTTCTACACATTTCTTCGTAATAAGTCAATTAGTTATTGGTTTAGTAATTTATTAATTTGTTGGTTATATGTTTCTGCTTGCGGGTGGTTTTTGTGTTTCTTGATCTGGAGGTTCAAAATTATTTCAAGCCAAAATTTTTACTAGGGTGCACTAATAAAAAAGATATCATATTTTGAGAACATATAATTGATACTCTGTGTACGTTTTGCCATACTTCAAAATATTTCAGATAATTCAATGCACATATTGTTTTCGTACGTGTTCAACAGCATCTGTGGAGATGTTCTCCTCACAATAATTAATTTAATTCAATTTCTTTATGTGTGAGACGAAGAAATCTTACATAATCATTTGTAACAAAGGAAATGCTATCAAGTGAAAATATAGCATATTGTTTACGACATTGTCTCACTCTGCAGCTCTGGACATAAGTCATTAACTGGTCATATTTTTTGTTTCACACAAATACATTGGTAAAACCATGCCAATTTGTATTCAACGGATCGTAACTCTGAATATATACACTTAAAACCCACAAAGTTAGATATTGCTGGAAAGCTTACTTTCCGAGGATTTCAATTTTTAACTAAAAAAGTCTAATTTTTAGGGATGGGTAAAAAGTATACAGGGTACAAAATAAAATAAAAGTGCTTTTGGTCAACCAACTTGGCACAATGAGATTTTGTTGGAGAAAGGTGTATCCAGATGACACAAACATTATTTGAAGGATGTAATGATAGCCTTCCATAAAATAATTCGTTTGGTGACCCATCTCATTGTGGTCAAAATATTGAGGATGGTCAAAATCTATGAAACGACTCATTAATTTTTGGGACATGTATCGGTCAAAAGTTTTTTCATGCATACACTACCTAAAAATTAATCACATAATTGGATTCCTCGGCAAATTTTCTTTTGAAAAATGTATAACTTTTACCATTTACCTTGACTCGGTCAAAAGATATGTCGTTTTAAAGTTTTCGAGTGTAAATGCATGTTTTGTACAGTAATGTATAGAGAAAATTACCCACATATAAGGCATTAAGAAACAACAAAATTTGGATGACATGTCAATATTCGACACATGCTTTAGCATTATACATACCTCATTGAAGTATATTCAAAAAATTATGATCCCAGCATTTTTATTTTCAATAATACATGTGTTTATAAATCATAACTTTCGTACACTTTTGCATGTAATCCTATGGGCGCCACCCCCACCGGCGCCACACCCACCGACTCCACCCTTGACCCACTCGACATTTTGGTCAATTACTTCACTATTGCTAAACCTGTGGCTTTAATTCTTTTTTTATTTAGTACCTGGATAAATTATCTTTAATATGATACCAAAAGTGTTATGGTTTGGTGACAACTTCTATCAAAAATAAAGACATTTGTCATGATTTTAATGATTTCTTGAAACGGCTCCACCTTATTTGATATACCTATTCGTCACTTAGGTCCAGCTCACACATTACATATTAATAAAGACTCCCAAAAAAGTATCGCCTCACCTCGAACAAATGGCTCCTGCGCAGATACGGAAGACGCAAACGTAATTTAAAGATTGTGTGCACAAGCGCTGGAGTTTCACCTTTCATTTGACACCCTATTTCTAACCTAACAATTGACTGAGAAACACCGAAGTTATGAACTTTTAAAACCATCAAGGTCGATTTGTAAAAGTTGAGTAAAACCAGGCTAAAATGAAGGAATGTGACTATCTAATACCTTTTTAAAGTACATTTTGTCAAAAACTTGTTATGCCACAGCAAAATTGATGAAAGAAAAACCACGCGTGTGCTTTCCTATACTAATACACGTGGAATTAAATTCGGGATCCCGAATTTAATCAACAAATGACAATATCAGAAAAAGTAAACATATTTAAGCCAAATCGTTTGGAGGTTATTAATATCTACCAAAAACAAACCCAATAAGCTAATAAAATCAAAAGTCATGGGTGAAAGGGGGCGCTCCATTGTTAGCACTTTATAGTATTGCTTTAATAAGATGAAAAAAAATACTATCTTGATGGATGATGCTTGGAACCCCATGACGCATGCTTTCGAAAAACTGCGCGCTTCTGTGACCAAACTCGCTCTCCTTATATCGATCCTTATTCTTGTTTTACTGGTTTGTACGGTGCGAAAAATGAAATTTGCATCTTTTAAAAAACGATCTCGAATGTTCATAACTTCGGTGTTTCTCAGTCAATTGTCAAAAATAGGGTGTCAAATGAAAGCTGAAACTCAAGCGCTTGTGCAAACAATCTTTAAATTACGTTTGCGTCTTCCGTATTGGCGTAGAAGCCATTTGCTCGAGGTGAGGCGATACTTTTTTTGGAGTCTTTATAGACTTGTACCATGTACCAGATGTACGAGTTGAATTGTTTTCAAGGTATGGTGTTACAGTCTTACCAAATAATGTTCTATCTTTTCTCAATGCATCAGTTAAACGAAATTGGAATACAGATCTCACCAAAACTCTTCTTATTCTGAGACATTTTTATTTATAATGGATATTAAAACATGCTTGTGACGGAGGTTCTTCAAGTAGACCATTAGAATATTGATTTTGTGATTATCTTTTTAAGTTTAAAAAATTGCAACTATGTTTGTGTTTTCTTGTTTTCTATAAAGAGACAAATCAAATTATGTTTTAAATTCGAGAATAAAAGTTCCTGTCGGTATAAATCATTCTTTGTAATTTATCCAATGTTCTTAACACTATTTTATCATACCTCTAATTTTCGGATGATGTGCTTCATCCTTCATCTGGAGTTAGACTGGCAACCCAGATTCGAGGTCAGTGACCTTATTGACACTTGACCTCGAAATTAAATTTGGGTTGCCAGTGACGAGGTTATTAATTAAGTCCAAATACGTCCTAGACGGCGGATATAAATGTGCACGGTCCATACTCGGTGGCTTACCATAGCTGAACATTAGATCGGGATGCAGGGGGTCAAGGGTTCGAATCCCGGGGGGAACCGGGGGATTACAAATTTGTTGTATGACATATTCGGACAGTTTTTCAACGTGCGAGAATATATATATATTTGTCCAATCATATAATCATTTCATTCTTAAGAGCTGGTTGCCAGTAACTCCAGATGAAGGATGAAGCACATCATCCGAAAATTCGAGGTATGTTAAATTAGTGTCGAGAACATTGGATAAATTACAAAGAATGTTTTAAATTCCTTTCAAGCAATCAACAACAAGATCTAGTCAAGCGCCATGACACACATGTCTGCAAAATAAAGCTATCCCACTTGTATTTTTCGAAGAATACATGGTTGAGATTATGCAACCTGAGCAAGACGTGATTTCATAATGTTGCTCTTGACAGATGAAAGGTAAATGAGAATCCGTAACAAGTAAAACACGCTTTATACGCTGCTATAATAAATGGGTATACATAAAAAACATGAAAATGAGTCATGCTTATTACCCATCTAAGTTTCCCTTTTAATTTTCATAATAGCGTTTCTAAAAATTTTTTATTCAATTCATTCTTTGATCCCCTTTTCTATAGATTAATCATCTCACCACAGGCTTGCTATTTCTCATTTCAATCACTTATCACAAAAATCCATAAGGTCAAGCAGTTTGCTGTGCTTTCTGGGAAAATTAATCCTGAGCCTAATCACGTGACGATAGTAATATCTAAGTCATGGGATAGCGGGGCAATACATATTTCGTAATAGAGAGAGGTTCAATGTGAAGTTGCCACGGGTATTTGATTAGCCCAGTAGAATCTGCAAATCAATCAATCAATGATACAAGTGCTTGCATAACATGCCAACCCCATGAAGGAGTCTATTTGTTCAGGGGACCCACGGCTTTACGTGACTGTCCGACCACGGAGCAAGTAGAGTAAAGTTTCTTGCAAAAGGAAACAAGGAGACGAAAACCTCCCGGCCCGGGGCTCTAACCCACAATCTCTGTATTACGAAACCCGTGCTCTAACCGCTCTGCCAAGATGTATTCTTTATCTAATGATTTTATTAACATACTTTTTTTTATTGTATATCGGTCACATATCTCTGTGTATATACTTACAGCTCTCTATTTATTTCTTTGTCTCTCGTACACATTTTCAAAAATCATACAATTATGTATTCTAAATTCATCTGTGTGTTTTAAGTGGTGCCCTAAATCTTCTTAGCAGAAATTATGCAGAACAATGTAGATGTTGATGTTGAGTGATTTTTCACATCGTTACCTATTCGTGATTAGCCATATCGTAAACAATTTACGCATTCTATTTTGAATGTATTTAAAGAGGAAAGACACGATAATGGTAACTTGAAATAATGAACCTGACATTATTTTGGTGGTGATTTAAGAACGGACCACCTTGTAATGATTTGTTTTTAGGGAAAGTATCAAAATCAAATACTATAATTGTTTTGAAACAATATGAAAAGGTAGTAATCACGATAGCTAGGCAATCAAGAAACAACTCACATTGGTATCCCAAAGGCCTGATAAAGCATGTATTTGAGAAACATATAAGAAACCTTGTTTTCTCAGGCATTTAATTGAACTTGAACTATTCGTTGCTTGTATTATTGTCAGAGTATTAAATCAATTGAATGAGGGTAACGTTACTTAGCCATTGGGCTTGTCTAATGGCATCTTGAGTGTTAACACTGATGAGCAGTTAAAAAAAATATTTGTTTTCTTTTTGAACGATGCAAAACGGTTTGGAATACCTAGTAGTATTTACTCAGTGTAGTAACTCACATGCCGAAGAATTGCATTATGCATTAATATTAGAGGAAACTATCGCGGAAGCTCGCCGAGCTTCGAATTTAGCACCTGCATTTATTAACTTTATTTGAATAGGTTGAGACCATATCATGCTTCCCGAGGTCTGATAATGTTGCTTTCAATATGACATTTGAGACGTGATGTAAATGAAGATGACTTCAAAAGGAAAATGGGTTTTGATTACAACAAAAACGTATGATGCTTATGCCACTGACCTGTATATAAGAATGCCTCAGTCTTGGTTTAGACAAGAAAAACATTAATGCTTTGTTGCTGTCTGGTAGTGTTGATTTTCGTTTTAGCCAAAGTTTTGTATTGCAAGATTAAATTGAGTCTTATGTTCATTAACTTAAAAAAAAAAATACGAAACACTAATAGGGATATCGTCTCATTTACTTAAATGAAAAAGGGTTTTAGATGAGTATTTATTAAGTTTGTGTTAGTAAGGTGAGACTAGTGACGCTATCTCCAAATTTAGTTTTTGTTAATTATTTCATTATTGAACCGACGGAGGACTGGTACGCATAAGACATTAAGACTTAAGATCATTATATGTAGAAGACCGAGTTACATTTTAGCGAAACATGTATATATATCTACTATATAAAATAACTACATAATATTGGTATCCTTATATTCAAAATACCGTGTATCAGTATAACTGCTTTTATTCGAAATGGGGTTGAAGGTGACTACATGTAGCATTGTATATTCTATCAAACATTACCTTAAGTTTCTAAATTTTGAATATTTAGACAAGTATATAAGTAATGTAAATAAAGCAATTTACCACATGCTGGAAAGGAGTATTTATTTAAAACGTATACCGTTATTACCAGAGTGTCGACAGTTTGGGATTGGGGATTGAACAGTCAATGTTCATGGTTCAAAAACAAGAAATAAATGTTTCAAGTTATAATTAAATTAATTTCCTTTTTAATAAAAAAAAAAAAGAACTTTGCACACATTGTCTGCTTTCCAGGAATTTTAGATAATGCAATGTTAATATTGATATCATGTACTATAGCTAAACAGCATCTGCGCAGATGTTTCATTTATTACAATCCCGTCACTCATTTATTCAACGACAATTAAAAAGTAATTCTGATGCAACTGAATATTTGATTCTTATGCATTGCTTTACTTTTCTGTCTCATTCTGTCTCATATGCAGATTGATGTCCATAAATAAATGTTTATTTGATTCAAACATGTCACAAAAATACATTCTGTTTCTGTTTACGGGTGGTGTTTCTTTAAACCATTATCTGCAAAATAAAGTCATTTCTGTTTCGTTGTTTGAAGAAAATTAAAAGAAAAAATTCATGGAATTATTCTGTAATGTTGCTCTCGGCATAATAAAATTAAATAGAATTAAAAAAAAAATAACGTTAAACACATTAAACGCCATATTTCCTATTAAAACATCAACACGAGATAAAGTAATGCTTTTAGTAGCACTTGAGTGTCCTTTTCACAATAGCGTTTTCAACAAATTCCCTATCTATCATCCTATTTATTCTCTAATCTCTTTTTCTAGATTAATCATCTCAACACGAACTTGATATTTCTCATTTTCAATCACTTATTATTTCAAAAATCCTAAAGGTCATTCAGTTTACCGTGTTTACCGGGTATATTAATGCTTGCCGTAATCACTGTGACGATAGTAATACCCAAGTCATTCATGAAACATGAAGGCAATAATGGGATAGCGGGGCAATTGCATCTTTCATTTTAAAGCGAGGGTCAATGTAAAGTTAACTGTTTTCAATGCCACAGGTAAAAAAAAAAAGCGATCTACAACTGAATTTATTCATTATTAAATAAATTTATTAATCTAATTTGTTATTGTATATCGGTCGTATTTCAAGAGGCTCTTATTGGCCTGCAGTTATCTATTTTATTTCTTGCCTCTTGTAGAAGTCTGCATAAATTTTATGATTATGTATTTTCAAACCATTTGTATTTTTCAACTTTAAACCGTTAGTTCCCTTGCTTTATATACCTTATTGGTACGATGCAACAGTATATATGTGATGACTCATCCCAAAAAGAGGGACTTTGCGACAGAACACTATTCAAGAAACTGATGAAAATAGGCAACGAAAAATAAAGAAAATAATAAGAATTTCCAGCAGATTTTCTGTTGTAAAATTTGATCGCCTTGATCAATTTCAACAAGTAAGGTGTCATTTTAAAGCTTAAAAATGTTGGAACAAATGAAATGATAAAATCAAAATTGATATCATTTGCAAAGTCCCTCCTTTTTGGGTGAGCCATCACATACATACATGTTAAACTTAAAATTCCATCAAATAATCATGAAAACACTAGGATAAGCAGAAACTTGTCCATTTATTTGCCATTATACTTATAGACAACTATCGCAGATATTCGATCTTTGGCGTCTGTCTATATTAGCTTTATTCAAGAAGCTTGTGACCATGTATAATGCTTTTTGAGTTCTCATAGTGTTGCATTCAATAAGATACGTAAGACGTGATGTACTTTGCCCAGAGGAGAACAGTCAGTCTCAGTTTTCTCGGCTTGTTGAAGTTGACAAAAGCAGTCAGCTATTTCAAAAGGGAAAAGGGTTTGGATGACAACGAATGCCTTAATCCTGGTTTAGACAGGATAAAATGTTATGATGTGTTGCAGTCTCGTAGTATTGATTTTTATTTCATCCAAAGTATGGTGTTACTTGTAAGCTTTCATTGAGAAACACCACAGCCCCATGTCGAAACATCTACTTGAAAAATCGTTTACGAAGAAAAATGATTCAGATTTTTCTTTCAAAAAGTACAAGTGCGTGGTTTTTTTTAATTAGTATTATTATTTTCTTCAAGCAATCATTGGGTTCTTCGAAATAATCCATCTTTTACCCTGTTTGACGCTAATTTTCAATCACTCAATACAAATCTTAAGGTCAGCTTACTCAGTACCTTAGTTCTCGCAATAATTACTGTCAAGACAGTAACATCTATCTACTAAGGCATTCCTGAAAATGACCGCAGTAGTAGAATAGCTGTGCAATCACATCGTTGTGTCATATACGAGGTTCTATGTAAGGTTCACTTTACTTGAATTGAAGGTATGTTACATGAAACTAAATAAGTCTAATTCCATTCTATTTTTCAACGGAATGCATTCATTATGAAGTGAAATCATTTATTTACTTCATTACTGTAAATTGGCCAGTTCTACATTGAGAGGTTCTGAAGTATATTGAAGGATTTATTTGTCTCAATTGAATACGATTAATGACATGATTTAACACTGGCGCCAAATACTTAAACAAAATTATCTTTCTGCAACATGTATGGGAAGTCATCACATTTGTGTCCCGCCGCGGCAAAAGGATGCAGTTATCGGCTCCCACATGTTGCTCATTGAAGCGTATATAATGTACACTAATTGGTATACATAAGATATGTTATAAAGAGTAACATGTAGGACCGACAACCGCATCCTTTTGTCGTGGTGAGACACATTTGTGCCATAAGAACTCTACTGGATATGTGACACATCAAAAGGTACATACTAGTAATTGAGTATTTGGTATGAATCAAGTACGTGTTTAATCAGTTTTAATATGATACCAAGAATAAAGGCATTAGACATTTGGTTACCAAGCTATGTCAAAACACTTAATGACAACATCGACGCCCTTCCGCGAAAAAAGCGTTTAGAAATCATGTCAATTTTAAATTAAGTCCGATTGGATCTAACTTGGTCACAAACTACTCATTTTTTTCACATTTATAGTGTATTTTCTACAGAAAATAAGTCTATTCATTGAAAATATATACTTCAAGGACCTCATATTTTACGATATCTTGATATCGACCTCCCGACCATTTTCACACATTTTAAACTTCAGACGATCGTTGCTCAGAATCGGATTTGCCAGAAAAGTTCTACTTTTGATTTATTGCGTCACATAATATTATGTAACTGACCCGTCATGTTAAAACCAATCTTACAAACCGACAGATAGTTTACAATGTCCAGCAACCACATTTTTATGACAACAACTTCTTTTTCCACATCTACTAGACATTTGATTGTAAAACACATTCTTCTTTTAAAAATCAATATTTTAAGTTTGGTTATTAGTATATGTATTATGCTACTAGTATTTGTTAACATCATAGCATATGATTATAACATCCATGATTTGCTTCTATTTCAAGCTTAGTTAAAAGATTATACCAGGCGGTGGCGGACACGATAAATAGCATCCACTAGATTTAGGGACGAGGGATTCCTAAAACGCAAATTTAGGGTACGATTTACGTGTATTTCTATTGGGTCACGTGACTCACGTATTGAAGAACAAAATTCCAAAGATCATATTTTTACCTTTGCTCAAAAAAATACAAAAGTGTTCTTATAGTAATCAACATAATTATGTCATTCCAAAACTGCTGGGGTTCACGCGTGAACCCCACTTTTTATATACGTTATCATATTTTTTTACCGATGACGAAAATAATTTTAGTGATCATCCCGGAAGTAGTATTTTCCCACGAATCCCAACGGCTTCACGCCAGAGGCGGTATAGGACATGACGTCACCGGGGATCGACTACGATACCGTATACCGTTGCCACGACCACCCTCCTCTGGATTACACATTACTTGTTGCATTAGCAACACTTTATATTACATCATTTGACCTGTCGTATTCTACCTGTTTCGCATTACTTTATTTGTGTACTTTGTGTTTTTTGTTTGTTTGATGTTTGTTTTGTTTATGTTTTGTGGTTATGATCTTGTTTTTATGTCTGTTTATAACAGTGTTGAGTATTTCATGTATCTTTAGTTAATTAACTGTAAAAGATTTAAGAGTAAGAATAGCAGTAATTAAATTTTAATCAGCATGATATTACATATTCAGCCGTTGTCTAAAAGTTAACAAAAATCTGCTTCTAGCCTTCTAGTGACTAGCAATTTCTCGCCAAGTCCTTGTAGATTTTATCTGTGACGTATTTGAAACGTTGGTGAAATCTATCTCTGACAGCAGCAGTAAGTAGTTTCTCCTGATGTAGGAGACAACGTTAATGCACTTATACTTTCTATGTATTTCCATTTAATAATTATTTGCTTATGTACGCACATTAATATGAAATTTTGTTTTGAGGCAATATATGTATATAATCATCATGCACTTCTCCGGGAATACCTGGACCATACTAATTTGGCAATTACTGATCATTAAAAAAAATACTAGGTCAGTTATCGCTATTACGGTGAAGAGAATAACATCAAAGATATCCATGAAACATGAGATATTTGATGATATGTTAGGCCACTCGTTTCTTTCATTTGTATAATGGAAAATACTATCGGTGGACATAGACGACCGATTCGTTGTTTAAAAGATATGTTTCTCCTTTCTAGTTCCTTTGTTTTGTTGTTGTTTAATTTACTAACCAATAAATGAAAACTGCTTTCATAATTTTTGAGAGTAAGCAAAAACATAATTATAATTCATTTTGCACGTCAGCAAACCTAAAATGTACATGATGTTTTTTATTGAAAATTAGGTATTAGGCTAAAAAAAGAAACAAGTTTGTTTCCTGTGGGCCGCGTGCATTTCGTTTTGGCATCATATTTTATCGCGTTCAATTTTTTTATTCTGATTTAAAAAAAAAACCCAAAAATCAAAATAGCAGATTTGATAAAAAAGAATAGGGACGATTAAAAAATAATTACTAGAGACGTGTTTTCTTTTCAGCAAACAATCAAAACCGCAGTTTGCCTGCATTTCAACAGGTTTCTTAATAAAATTCATCACCCATGCAGATGTTCTCATGCAAATTTGCCTTAGCACCTCATTAAAAAATTTAAAAAAACAACAACAAACAAACGCATTTCGCATTTAGGTTTTGTGACCACCCATAGGAAACATACCTGTTTCTTTTTCTTTCTTTTTTTGCCTTATCACAATTTATATGACACAAGTGATAACTTATGAAATGACACTAAGCATAAGACAGTAAACACTTGGTCCGGGAATTATGGGGTTACCTGAATGAAATTTAGAAAGATTTAGTCATAGCCGTATGTAAATGAACTAAATTTAAATGAATATTATCATCAAAATAATACATAGGACTTAAACGTTACAACTCTCCTGGAACTCCTCTGACCTCCAACCTCTACCTAATCTGTA
>JXSR01S008238.1:34562-46363 GCA_000969725.1 Ophiothrix spiculata
CCCCCCCCCCCCTTAGGTGACGACGTAGTAGAAAATACGTTAGGTGGACGAGGGTTAATCTAGCTTTCAATTGAGCCCCAAACAAGTATATTTTGGTTCCCATAGTGAAAATATACTGAAAAAGAACATATATTTTAGATAGAAATGTTTCAAAACCACCTTTTATTGGATCCCAACTTAAAAAATGAGACCATAAGCTGCTATAAAGCATCATAACAGTTATATCAAGGGAAGACTACGGCAATAAACAACCATCGATGACTTGAAAGGTACAACTGAATTTATCAATGAAGGCATGCAGATCAGGCTTTCATTCGCACCTGAAATGTCTCTTCCATGTGCAAGGGAAAACATAAAGTTTACAGTGAACCTTTTCATCGGACAGAAATTATGATCATATTTTGTAGAAATGTCAGTATAGGAAAATACGTATAAACATTTTTCGTAAACATGGTACAGGTTGATGGGGGTAATTAGTAAGGGCGTAAGCATTGTGGGTTTTGCTTTGTGTTTGTATCATAAAAAGGATTACCTCTAGGCTCAGGCGGTAATAGAATTGATAAATTAATAAAGTGTGAACTATAAACAAAGTAATATACTTAGTTTTTATTATATTTATTGCAAGCATTTATCTTAAGTTTACCATGATGAACATGGGTATATTTTTTTTATCCCTATTACATATAATAGAACGGTCCCTTTGAGCATAATACAGGATGCATTTTCCAAAATATAGATCAATATAATTAAGTTTGTGGGCTGATCGGAATTATTAACTTGTATAGCTCTACTTTAATATAAACCATCATTGAAATTTTAAAGGGCGCTACTTTAAACTTTCAGGGGGTGGTTGGACTCATTATGTGATAGGAAAAACAAATGTATAGGGATTAAAAGAAAAAACTTGCTTCAAAACTTTTTGCAACAAAATCCTGTCTCTACCTAAACTTCCAGCCCTCCCTTGGAAATCTAATGTTGCGTCCCTAAACCCATGACAGATGATAACATTACTACACTGATGAGGAATGAGCTGACAGAAAATAGATTTTAATTCTCCGGTGCAATTTTCGTACATTGTTCATGATAATACTAACATTGGAACTCATTGGAGAAATGTTTGGCAATGCATTTACATAACCAGGATTATATGTCTTGCATATAATTTAAAGTGTATTTTATATGAGATATCTAAATGTTTTATCTATATCTGTTTTTAATATAGTCAGGACCTTATTGTTGAAGGGTTAGCTTTTGGATGTGTTAATAATGGGTAGCCAAACCTATCCTTAAACATTTTAATTGTACGAAAATGTCAAGCAATGAAAATGTTTTTTGTTGTTTTCACTAAACAGCAACAAATATGTTGTTGATTTCTCTATATAACTAAGTTTTTAATTTTGGAACAAATTTAAGTGTTTTCTAACATAAGTTGTCTTGTGTGAAAAATGACATTCGTAATTATTAAAAAACACAAACCAAACAGCTCCCAACCGAACTTGCCATGATATAGTGTCAGGGATATTGGACATCCGCCAGAAGGCAAAATAAATGTTCATCATCTGGTCAACCCCCCAAATGAGGAAACAGAATTGATTCTAACTTTGCAACGACCGTTGTACTGGTCAATCGTCTTTATTTTATAGAATTTCCAAAATTAACATAATGGTGAAAGTTGTAATATTTTCAGATAGTGCATACATTTATTAGAAGGAATAAATATTTAAGATTTACGTCTACGTGCTGATTACACACAAATGTCAACAAAAATAACATTCTATCCTTATTTTTAAAAAAAATTAGGAAATAGCTCTTTTGACTTCTTTTTAGTCTTTGCTATATGTTTTCATTTTTGCCTAATGCAAAAACAAAACTACTAAAACATTTCACTAGTTCAACATGATAAATATTCATAAAAACTATCTTTGATATGAAATGATATCTGTGCACCCAATAATTGTATGCCGTTAAAAGGTTTTACCCCTTTCCTTCCCTAGCCTTAGAGACGAGATATACATAACATTTGCCTAGTTGATCATGATGGATTAACTATACGGCACTCTTAAATCCCTTGTTGAGAATAAAATGTTTTCTTGGTAAATGTCAAACGTCAAACATAATTTACAACAGAACATAAAGAATCTTTTCTTTGTGGATGATTCATTCTGCTTGGTGTATAACATGTTGAGAAGGGTTTATTTAGTTATTTTGTTCTCAGTTATCCTACGCCTGTAAATATATAAGATGAATAACGCGAGAAAATTATCATTTTATTCATTAATTGTTACATTTATGTTGACATGTGCTGTTTCTTTACTTGGACTTTTACAATAACTATCTGTTATTTATTGACGTAAAATGTGTGGGTTGTTCTGGCGAAATGAACGGAATGTCGCGAATGAAGATTTAGAATAAATGACCGGCCTAAAGTTAAGAAATGGTCATGCATAAGCTTCTAACTATACTCTAAGTTTCGAAGATTTATTATATCGACATTTTTAATTATTTACGTTAAATTAATCACATTTTGCTATAATACACTATGATAATTATCAACTTTAAATTCGGTTTAAATACGGCTATTTTTATCAGCAGATATTCAGAATGCAGCCTTTGATTTCGATCTCTAAATGGAAAATGAAGAAAGAAAGTGTGACACATTTTACGTTATTCGAAAGCTGAGATTGTAGACTTTAAAATATGTAATAAACTCCATTTTGAAATTCGTGACTTTCCCTCATTTCGCCGGAGCATCCCCTATTTACTTAAAATGTTTTGTTTCATTTTAAGACTACCGAATGTTTCTATGTCATGATCGTTTGCCGATATAGGACGATATCGGGCTGGGCAGACTAATTCATCGGCACATGCGTCATAACCGCTCAAACTCATCAATATGAAATCAGCAACATCTCACTTTTAGGTGGTGTCAAAGAATCACCTTATTGTATTGTGAACTTTTTCAATGAAAAATATTATTAGAAATATAATGACAGATGGACGAGTATAAATTGAAAAGCTCAATATCGATATGATCATACAATATCATCTATAATGTATGTTTCTTTCTTATATTTCTTGTTGTTTTTGTATATGCTCATGAAATTTTTATTCAACTGGATTAAAAATAACTAATCATCTATGATCTTAGTGAGTAAACATTTGAGCCAATCGTGCTCAGTGGAGATAGGTAATGTAGGGTGACCACTAGATCCAAATACGCAGTGCAGTTTATATTTGATCAGGTTTCAAATTCTGTGAACTTTTAATCACCATATTTCTAGCTGTAAGTAAGCCAGTAGGTTTGATTATGACGGACTCAATTCAGATGATTGAACTGGCTTGATTTAAAAGTATTATTTTGAATACAATTATTTACCACGCGTCACTGCACGGGTTCAATTAAGTATGTTAATCACTCATAGAGTAAACAATACCTAATATTGTGTGAAATCACATATATGTACCTGTAGAATCTGGAATTCATAAACTAGTTGAATAATGCACGGTCCAAAAAGAAGCTTAATTTCGTACTTGTCTAATCAAGAACGATTGATTTGCTGGCTAACCAAGATTATTGCGGAAAGAGTATATAGATTAGGAAATGTAGCTTACAAACAATATAGGGCAAGATTCTGTCCCACTTTCAGCAAGCTTGTTTTACATCTGTTGCATTTGATTACACTTTATTCTCCCAGGTTACAATCCAGCTCAAGAAAGAGTCGACGAGAACGGCACTCTTGGTTGCTGCGTGTATTTTCTAACGGCGATCTCATGGCTTCTTGTTATTATCACATTTCCACTTTCACTCTGTGTCACAATAAAGGTAAGATATATATCTACCCAACAAAGTAAAAACGCAGTATGTGCATTGCATAAAATTGCAAGCTACTTCCCTTTCCCTTGGAGAAATCCTGCTCTACTAAGCAGACGATTTTTTTTTATAATTGAAGACAGTTGCTAACGTATCAAACATGTGTAAATACGATTTTTACACATGCAAGCTACTTCCCTTTCCCTTGGAGAAATCCTGCACTAATAAGCAGGCGATCAATTTTTGTTTTAATTGAAGACAGTATCTAACATATAAAACATGTGTAAATACAACTTTTTAGCATGCGTGTGAATTGATGTCAATTTGCATTTTATACGTGTTATAGGAAGTATATGCAATGCTTTAGAAATGCGCATACTGCATTCTTATCCTTGGGTCAGATATTCCATATATTCACAGCTAAAGATAAGGATAGCTGTGACCACAATTCACGAATGTGTCCTTAATGACAAAATAATTTTTGACACTATTTCAATATTAAAATTGAAGATTTTAATATTGAGGCCCCTAATGGCATTAATATCCCAAATTGTAAAATTATTCAACATCTAATAAGACGAGTACACCATATAAAGGTCTGTTACAACTACGATTGATTCTTGAAAAGGATACTCGTAATGGTACACACATTTCTTTATTGCAAGGAGTAATATGTCAATTGACCTCTATATCAACATTTGTTGCGTGTTTTTTTAATGTAATAACAAAACACCCCAAAATAACAAACAATAAAACACCCCTTTGAATAAACTGTTTGTCTTAATAAGTCTGAAAATACAAATTCCTCGAAGTTTCTCTCTTGTATAACATAACAGTAGATTACTATACTACTGGCGGGTTAAAAGTATATTCAAATTTACAATGTCGCATTTAACTCTTAAAAATGCCTTAAACTTCATTTCTTGTTGATTTTATTTTTGGTTTCAACACCATGTTTACCGTCTGTCAGTTCACACTATGAAGTTGAATATTTTCTTTTACTTGCACTCATTTTTACTTGTTATTGATTTAAAGATCAGGTTAAATCCAATATTCCCATATTTCCTGTTTTCTTTGTGAATTTGAGAAGAAAATCTTGACTCGGTGCATACAATATTGAATTCTTATCCCCAAGGTGACAGTAAATAAATCATTTCTCACTTTTATTACATTTATTTTTTATTCAACAAAGATTTAACTTTCTTTCGACACCTCCAATAAATTTGTATTTCATCTCGAAATCGATACAAACAGGTTAGTGATCTGCTTCAACCGAAATGTTGTTGTTTTGTTAATTTCAGAAAATATATAATTTATTTCAAATATCTATACAAAAACAGATAACAAAGAAAGGATGATTGCTAAAATATAGGTATTTTTGGATGATAAAATTGTTGGTTTTTTTTGTCGGAATTCGTACATCAAAGATCACGTCAATTTCGTAAAATATTTTAATAAAACATTCTTAATAATATTGTTATAATTCATTCCATAAATCAAGTTGAGAAATTTATACTTGTGAAATCAGATAATAAAATCTTTATTCTATACATTAAAATACATGAACAAATTATTTAACAAAAGTTAATATGGAGGAAACGACAGGGGGTCAATAAGACTTAAAATTGTCTACCGTACCGCTTTAAATAACAAAATACATAACACCATACGTTGAAATGAAAAAATGACAGAGACAAGTCCGGTGACAAGGACAGCTCAAAAACGCGTGAAGATAACGAATCTGAATAACCCCTCTGTCCCGTACAGATAAATGAGACTGGCATTTGATAGACATGTCAGATAATATTTATTAGTATCAATAAATTTCAATTCAAATCGAAGTAGTACTGGATCGCACTTTTGGGTGTATCGCAATCATTACAAAAACATTTTAAAAGCTGTTTTTAAAATAATATAATTTTTGTACTTAGAGTCTGTTATTCTGGTTTTAACAATAAACATCAATGTTATCATAAAACTATAATAAACATCGTTGTAAAAGCATTACCACTAAATAAAATATAAAGATACCAAATATCCATTTTGTTTTATTCATATTAGGCAATCGTCAAGATATTTTCCTTACGAGCATTGACATTACACGACTTATTGGTAACCATCAAAAAGTCAGTCATGTTTTTAATATGGATCACCTGATTAAATCACATGCCTTGAGCTATTATGAGATTGGTATCGAATGTGCAATATGCCATAACCTAGCCGAGGTCTATGTGCAAAATGCAAAGACACAATCAGTTACATAGGAATAGAAAAACAGAATATTGTAAAAAGGATGTCACAGAAGCGAATGATTGACAAAGGAAGCTTCAGTGAAACACTTGAAATTCGATTACCTTTGTATTGTCAATTCGTTCTCAACATTATGATACCTGTATGTGATTATCTACTACATGAATCAAAAACAATTGCGCACGGATTAAAGATGATCTTGACCTTAATAGAAACACCAAATCATTAAAATTCTTGTTGCTGTAGTAAAGAAAATTTGATATATTTTCAAATGCAGAAAATATGATAGAAATCGGCTGAAAATAAGTAAGATATATGTCTCTTTTTCGTCCATTCCAATAGGGTTTACACAGTTAAGGCTACGGTCCCTTAAAACGTCTCGCTCGGCTGAATGTCATGTTTATTGCAAGTTTTTACCTACTTACACCTATCAGAATATCACATATTAAATAATGACGTACATATTAAATAGAGTCTCTAGTTTATACATGAAACTTTACTAGTGATTTCACGTCCATTATCAAGGTCAAAATGACCCCTAAAGACTACTTCGAAAAAGTTGACCCTTTTTCGCCGAAACCTCATAATTTCATAATGTTCGAACAATTCGACTGGTTTCAAATTTTGACAGATTGTAGGCTTGATACTTCTTATTTAATTACAAACAATATTTTATAAATATGCTGAGTTGATTTTGAATGATAATGTAACAAACCCGCGTTGTTTTGCCCGAAAAACCGGGCGTGAATTATGACTCTGAGTTCGCCCTGTTTTAGCTGTGAATAGCCTGATTTTAGTTTCTACATTTTGTCTGATATACGCATTCGCATAATTTACTAACAAATTGAGCATTCAAATGAGGCCAAAATTGCATTTTTTATGTAAACAAAAGAAAAATACGGCATTCTAATGTTTATGTTTTAGATTTGAGTTCACGATCTCAACGCTGCCTTGATAGCTAAGCGGTAGATCTCTCGCTTCGTAATGCATGACTAACCCCAGCCATAATCAATGGTTCGAGTCCCCGCAAAGGCAGTGAAAACTGTTTATCTTTTCGTGATTACAAAATAGTTAGGATTCACGTTTTCCTGGGCAGATGGATTCCCTTTACCCTTAAGCAAGATATTACATTTATCACAATTTGGGTTATGGCATTTATACTGACAGCAAAGAAGTGGGAGTTTTGTCGCCATTATATCTGTAACTTTGATTAGTTGTGGAACTTGTATTGTAAATAAAACAATATTTAAACAACATGATTAAAAACATTTCATAAATAAGTAGTCCAGTTAATTGTATGATTAAATATTGCACAAATTTGTATTCCGAAGACACAATGTTTAGTCAACATGTCAAATGAACTAAATCAGGTAATCGTTACTACAGTGGTTCAGAACACCTTGCATTTTGCTTTTTTCAAGTACAAAAATTTATCTACCACATTCAGTGAATACTTGAGTCTTGAGTTTCTTAGAGGACATGATGGTCAGTAAATATCCGTTTCATGAAAACACTTTACGGAAACTTGTGAATGTCCGCACATTATTTAATAAGTGAGAGGAAATTAATTTGGGAATTTTAGATGAATAGAAATTGAAAATAATATCTGCCAACTTCCTGTCGTCCACTGGTATAATAAAAACACGATTTATTATACGTGGTTTGAGAATAAACTTATACAAACGTTATTTAAAAAGATAAATTATCATCAAATGTTAATATCTTATAGGCTGTTTTGATAACAATGTCAAGAACTCGTAACTATTTCAGCTTTTACACACTTAGATAAAGTCGAGCAATGCAATAGAATGATAACACAAGTGCAAAGAATTGATTTCAGCAGTATGAACGTATTCTACACTAAGTTAATAAAATGCCAGTAAACATACAGCCCCATGACGTACCCCATGCGCATATTTTTATGTTATATTCTCTCTTCAGGTGGATACGGTGTGGGGCGAATTTCGTTCAATAATAATGCACATCAGTGAAAGAATGTATTTTTAAGAGATAATGTATGTGAAAGAAGTAGGGTTTGTAATGCACAATATAAAAGTAAAGCTTTTTTTCGTACCAATAAATTGATCAAAATACACGAATATAGTCAAGAACCTACATTATTTAAAGTACTATCACACGAGTTAAATGCAATAATACCTCAAAAGGTGTTTTATCATTCATTAGGCAATTCTTATGAGTATTATCAGTGCATGACTCATGGATAACCATTAAAAGTCAGTCGTGTTATTAATATGGATCACCTGATTAAGTCACTTGCCTTAAGCAATAATGAGGTTATTATCCAATTCCCATTATGCAATAGCATTCGTGGTTGAGGCTCCTGTCTGAAGAATAGAATCATTGGTATATAATTAGACCAAAGATACATCCCCGGATACATCATTAAAGAGATATTACGAAGAGAATGTTGCAGGGTCTTTTGATTGTTGTTAATTTTTTTTCTTTTTTTCACGGACACGAATGTTAAATCAAACAAAATTATAAACGGTTGAAAATTACTTTTCTTCAGTATTTTCATTCGCAACATACCTTCTGATCTTGCGGCTGATGGAGACATTTACATGTGTCATATTGAAAACTTGAATTCATTTAATATGTTCTCTGTTCAATGAATTTTAATATCACCCTGCATTGGCCCGTGGAGGCTTGTTAACCTTCAAGGTGGCCAGGTCATGGGTTCTGTGTATGCTTTTTTAACTCTTGTTATCATTGTCATGAAAGTAATAAAATAATTGTATTCGATGACAATCACATGCTTGCCAACCGCCCCGTATTTTCGCTTGACAGTCTCGCATTTGATACCGTATATTGAAACACACAAATGGGGAACGTTCCGCATTTCCATTCTGCACTTGCCGGGATGAAATTCCGAAATCTCTACTTGGGCGTTTATTTTTAAACTTGGTAGAAACATTGAGCTAGATATTTTAAATTTACTTCGCTCCTCACACCTCATCATTTAGAGCTGGATAAATATTTCTTGAGATCGGCGTTCTTCAGAGAGGTCGTTACATTAAGCCGTCGGTCTCATGTACAGAAGAGTAATCGCAATCCGTGTCGAGAAGAGTAGGGTATTCTACTTCTGATTGTTTGCAGTCCCGTTTTGGTCAATATCCGGACCTCTCTATCAGCTTGTGCGTTATATCCTCTATAATATGATGTTGCAGAACATTGGAAGAAAGAAAGGAAGACAGAAAGAAAATAAGTAGGCTACAAACAAGTTATCCATCACATCAATAAGTAGGCTACTTGTGTTTCTTACGGACATGCTGGTCTTTTTAATTTCCCCTTTTCAAGTAAAAACTCCTTAGGGAAGCTTGCGAATGTCGACGCATATATATTTTGTACATTGAAATATTTTTAAATCTTAAATGCTTAATTGTATTTTATCCACACAAAACTGAAACCTTATGAGATGTAAAAGATACAAGTGACTAGAATACAAAAGTTTTTATCAGATAAATTAACTTTTTTTATCTAATGAAGTGAGTTTGTCGGATAAACCTTTCTGTGATAAACTTGGTTGTTCTTTATCTTAAGTATTTAGCTCGTGTCTTAAATCCAGAAAACCAATATAATTTGTGCCATATAGATTGTTTGACATTTTTACGTCAAAAATTGTGTTTATAACTAATACATGAATATGTGAAAAAGTAATTGAAATATTCAAATATTCCTGAGGTAAGGGTTTCATATGTGGATATTCAATTATTTTTGGTTACAAGTAAGCAATGCGCTAAAATATACCTTTTCCACATAGCATTAAACATAACGAAGTAACTATTCTCATTATTGTTTTGTTACTTGGCTTACATTGCTGTTTCTTATAGGCCCTCAGGTAATTTGATAGGTTGGTGCCTGGCTGAGATTTGTTGAAGTGCGAATCAACAACTGGCACGATATAGTATTCTTTCAGCTGAAGAAGAATACACAAAATCATAACGCTCTATGAAGCTTTTGTATGTGTTTGTATATAAAATGGGGTTGCTATGGTATTAACAGTTATCTTTGACGTAAATGAACTTGGTAGAATAACATGAATGTGTGCTCTCAATAGTAAATTCTATGCAATGTTTTCAAAGATTACTGCCGAGAGTACATACAGTATTGAGCAAAGAAATTTCTTGAGCATTTAATATTCTATTTTACATGTTTGCAGATTAAACACTGCAAAAACAGAACACTGAGTAAGCATTTCATATTCCATTTTACATGTTTACAGATTAACCAATGTAAAAACAGAACACTGAGTCGATATTATAAGTATTTGGTATTAGTTTAACTAAAGTGGTGTTACTCTGTTGTTTCATCAGGTGTCAGAAGAACACCAAACGGAATAATAACACTTTAATATTGTAGGGACCTATTCATTGTGTTGCTGTATTTCATCGCAAATGGTCAGCACCATCAGAGGCTGTTGAAACTACGCGAAAGAGCATGCACGAGGAATCTTAGGCTCTGATTGGCGGACATGAGTAAATAATTTTCCAGGTTAACTGTTGAGCGTCTATCACCTTTTTCTCAGTGTATGTGAAGATATTGCACGTTTGGTAGTTATACTAAAAGGGACGAAGACGATAGAGCATTTCGTGGAGATTATAATGAATTTGAACATGATTTGCATTATCAAATCGCACTAAAATTCAACATAACACCCTGCCGGGAGTAAAATGCTCATCTTTCCCATGGTTGACTGACACAGAGACGTGAAAAGAATAGGTAATTTAAATATCACAATTCTAGCGAGAGGTAACAACACCAACAAAGTGTTGAATTAGCGCCATGCGGTGTAAATCAAACCAAGATTTTAACAAAATATGTATATCTAAGTGTTTATTAAACATTCAGAAAAGGGTGTTGATCGATTAAAACAAATAATAGTGTTGAAATAACACCAAAGAAAGTGGACTGTTCAGAACACCACATCGGTGTTTAAATTAACACCTATGTGTTACTTTTAACACCAGAGTTTTTTTGCAGTGAAGACGGTTATTGAACAATTGGTGGTTTTATCACTTGTATACTTAATTAATGTCAATAGTAATCTATTACTAATTTGAGGATGTCCACATAATTTATATGCACTTTGACAACGTGATGTGATTTTAATGAATATAAATGACTGCATCAAAATAAAACAATTTTAATGATCATAAATGACTGCATCAAAATAAAAAATATATAATTTCTGCTAACAGAAATAACAGAATATCAGTACTTCAAAATATCTGTAAGGAAAAATGTATGTAACCTTCCTAAAATATATGTGAAATAAAATTTACTTTGCAGCGGAGGTACAATACCCATGAAGCCTTGGAAAATGCAAGAAGCCTTCCAGCCAGGCTCTTGGCCATTGCTTTCAAAAACTTTTGTTAAATATTCTATTCAAGTACTTTATTATATATATTATGTTCAATTGCATTTTTGTTGATAAACTTGGAAAATAACTTCTAATTAAAACATTGGATACTTTGGTTTTATCAATAACACCTACATATGAGTCACTTTTACTCTCGTAATAATTTAATTCCTGAGGGAAATTTCAATGAATGGAATGAAAGTACGCCGTGACAATAATATGGAGGTCATTACATGCTCATGTCTTGGCCATTTTAGAATCCTCAATGGTGCTTTTTTTCTATTAAATTGATTGTAAGATCTTGTATAAGGATATTTTAGGCAATGAAACTCTACTTTGAAAATCTTTGTTGAACATTAT
>JXSR01S008240.1:0-12475 GCA_000969725.1 Ophiothrix spiculata
ACATCAGAGTCGGTCGACCTATCGATTGAGCTAACAATTTCAGACAATCTGTGGAGTCATTATAATTCAAGATATTTCAACCGCGAAAAGCTGTGGCTTTTCAACAAATCATTTATGTGTCTAATTTTGGATGGCGCTATACTGTTAGGATCTTACTATATAGTTGAAAAACAACTTCGACTTATGGCATATATGCGATACAGGGGTGTTTTGGGGTATGTGGGCCGCCGCAGCGACTCTTACAAGTTGCTCATTGTAGCATATCTGATGTATAGGCTACAAATGGTTTCAGATATACCACAATGAGCAACATGTAGGAGATGACAACTGCATCCTTTTGCCGCAGTGGTTCACATAATTGCTCACAAAATGTTCCATCATGTAGTCGGGAAAAAAATATGACATTGACTTATGAATACAACTTTATTCGACTTATATTGAAATTGAAACGTCTTTAATTATGATTAAATTTATGATTTGTACATAACTATATTCAATGAAGTAAAGCAGTGGTGTAACTTTGCTTGAGAATGGCCGAGGGCAAGAGATTGTTTGGATCCTCATCAGTCCCATAGATTATAGGTGAAGCTTTTAACGTGGGCTTCACAGTGTAAAGTCTAGAGATCATGCCTTGGGAAAATGTTGTGGTTTTTGTATACGTGCAAGGAAACCAATTTAAATGACTGGCTAGACTATTTTCTTATCTATCATTTTATCTATCATCTATTTTGCTATTAAGATGAATACTATATGAAGATGCTACAGGTAATAACACAAAATAAATTTGTGGGAAGTTATACATGAATCACATCCCATCGTTGCTATATGGTGCATGGCGTAGAGATTTTGTGTGCATGTTTATCCTTGATTGTCTTAGGTTTCCAATTTTGCTTCATATTCTAAACCAGATTGCAATTTCTAACCCGATCCTTTTAATTTCCAAGTATATGAACATGCCACCATAAAAAATCTGTAGTTGACTCACTGGGACGACTACTTCCTACAATACGGATATTATAACCCTAAAATTGCACTTCATATAATAATAAAAATTTCTTTTCTTCAATTCGTAACTGGTGAGTTCAATCGACATATTACTTTTCCAGTCTAATAGGAAATATAGAAAAATGAATAAGTAAGCATTAGTTAAATGATAATTCATAAGCCAATATAATTTTATTAGATATGTGATATCCATTTAGTAAGTGTTCCAGCATGTAAGAGTCGATTTATAGTCGAGTTTCGTACAAAATATTCTAAGCTATTATTGGTTCAATAAGAACTCGTTATTCGATAACACTTCATGTAATAACGACTATTTAATGATGGAATTTTAAATTGAAATGTATTGTATACAATGTCATTTAATTCATCTTCATCGTTCTAATTCACAACAAAACTGTTTTTAGACCTAAGCATAAATTTAAACACGAAAAAAAAGTTGCATCGAATATCCTTTGAATATACTACATGTACTATGCCAGGCCATTTACATGATTTCACTTGGTTTGACAGTATCAGAACACTCTAATGGTTCGTGAAGAATTTGAAAGGAAAATAGTATGAATGATGGCTGGACTAATTTTCGTTTTTACTCATGCGAAATCAATTCAACACCTGCTACATCAACATGAGGACAATATACAGAAAACATAATCAGGCAAACTTGGTGTGAGCAGTATGCTCATACCTCGATATCATAAGTGCAGGTCGTATATGGATCACTTCGGGGCATTTGTATTATTGCCTGCCTCGCCTGTCTTGTTTTGCTTTATATTCTAGAAGCATATTGAAAAGTCTGACTTTGAGCTTTACAATTTCATCGTAGAAAACATGTCGTTTATACGTTGGACTTTAATACTGACATTAGTCTTCTGATACTGACGGTCACAAATATGGTTAACGATTTCAAAATAAGCATTTTATAACCAGTTGATTATTTTTTGCATAAGTCATTTTAATTAATAAAGATTTTCAGACTGAAATGTCTTCACATTCGATTGCTGATTTGAACATAAATGTGTTCAATGAAGTCATCATGAAGAAATGATTTGGAAACGCCATGTTGTTTTCGCTGTTGCTGCTAATGCTGCTGTTATTTGTTGTTTTAACGGTTAGAGGTTCCGAAAAAGAAATGTTATAAAATGTGGATGTGGGTGTGTGTAGATGGGTGAAGGGGGTAATGCAACATATGACCATTGGATTCTGAGTATCTGAATTGAAATGTGAACAGTTACTTGTTACCTTCCATGTTTGGCAACCGTACAGTAACACTGATAAAACACTTTATATTTAACTTTTAAATTTCTACACCCTGTTCGTCCTGTATTCTGTTGGACGCACGGATAACACATACTAGAATCCTGTCTTCTGATTGGTCAACATAGTCAATTGAGGCTGTTATCTTTGCAGCTAAATTAATTTTTGTATCAACCCCTTTCTTTGATATATCATGCATAAAAGTGTCTTTCAACTTTATTGTGAGAAACTATTCATTAATCACAGCGGAAACATAAAATATTAGGAAAAATTGTAAGTTTCACTCCAGTAACAATAAATGAGTACGCCAAATTCAACAACTGCGTCCGACAGAATTTAGATACCGTAAACTGGAATGACTTTGAACGCCGGGGTTACTTTGAACAAAATTTCAACAAGTTGGTTCGTGAACAACTCATCTCGCCTGATAGTGGTTTGTAGAGGATTTAAAATATCAACCACTGATGGTTGAAATTCTTTACAAATCACCATATAATAGGCGAGTTGTATTTCGCGAACCTATTTGTCAAAGTTTTGTTCAAAGTCACCCCGCCGTTCAAAGTCATCCCCAGTTTACCCCACTCGCATAAACAATTGTTTGCCTGAGTAGCAACACATTTTTCCAAATTAAAAACAAATTATGTTTGATAGAATAATAACAAAACAACAGTCTGGTTAACTCTTTAACCTAGATAACCTAGAGAACCCAAACAACTGACTTTTAAAAAGGCTTCTAAGTGCTTTTAGCCATTTATATCGTCTACTTCAAAATTTTCAGCTCGGCATTATAAATGAAAACTGACTCTTGACTTTAAATCTAGATAAACACATCAAAACAAGCGACGTGGGCTTACTTGTTTGTGTTTTTCTTTCCTTGTACTAAGATTGATTTACACTAAAGCACACTGTCAGAAGGGATTTATGAGCTTAAGATGATGATGGTGGTGTTTAAATTCTGTCAAAACTGTGAATGTATTCTAATAAAGGATATGTTTTAAGATGATTATGGCTTGAACCTTGTGTCCCATTTCATCTGCCCTAGATTTTTAAACATCAACAGACTTTGCATACCTTAAGGCTCTGTCACACATCGTAACGTACTTTATCCACTATTATTCTGTTTTATGCGTTGTTCGTCATGTGTTCGTTACAAGTACGTTCAATACGTTATCCATACAGTCTGCCAGTTATGTATACGTTATTCGTTATTCATACGGTGTTGGACACGTTCAATATGTGAAACGTTTTGTACGTTATTCGTACGTTTTGCTCTATACGGTGATGTCTAACAAAGACTTTATACGCGACCTGTCATATCGATAGGTACCTTAACCCTCGTCTTCCTAAGGGGGTGGTTCCCCCCCCCCCCCTAACGGATGATCGCCGATTGCACCAAAACGCAAAACAAAGCGAACCTGAGCATTTTGGTAATTATTTTTAATCCTTTGCGGTCATTTTGACGAAACAAAATCGTGAGTACCACCTTAGGTGGGGTTATGGTAGGCCGTCAAAGTCGGCGGGTAGGGTGGTGGTTGCCACCTCGAAAAATTTGAAATCGCCATTTTGAAAAATATCTGCATGCTATGGACTTGAAACTTACATGACATGTTAGAATTGTT
Source organism: Ophiothrix spiculata (assembly GCA_000969725.1). Classification (NCBI taxonomy): domain Eukaryota; kingdom Metazoa; phylum Echinodermata; class Ophiuroidea; order Amphilepidida; family Ophiotrichidae; genus Ophiothrix; species Ophiothrix spiculata. The sequence continues at coordinate 3,879 of JXSR01S008240.1, forward strand.
GATTCCTTCATTAATTAGCAAAAAGCCTGACGAAAATCGGACATTTAGAACTTTTATAGCGGGTTTTTTTTAAAGTGGGCATTTTAGCCGAAAGTCGATTTGTTTTGGTCCGTAAATACTTTGTGACGTCATAATGTTCATGATCTTGGTATCAATAGAAAGAGGAGACCCTTCCCTATACTATAGTACCAAACATTATAACTTTAGGGGTCCTGATTTCAAAATCACATGGGGGTGGTAACCACCCTCCCCCCACACACACACACCTCAGGAAGACGTGTTACAAAAAAGGCTTAGGAAGACGAGGGTTAAAGTCGCCATAGTGTATTACATGAGACGGGCCATTGAAGCCGACCATGATAGTCAAACATCGTGTCCGAGGTCGAAATTCTAATTTCATTAGATACATTATTTTTGATGTTCTATCATATTAATTAGTTTCCAACATCCAATTCCAAAACATATGAAAAATCTGTTAAAAACCAAGAGAAAAATCCCTTCTCCTTCCAGTTCAAAAACTTTAAACTCGGTTTTCTCAGAACTATACTTATTCCAATCAGTCCCAAGCATTTGGATGTTACTTTGTCATCGAACATCTAATAATCCAAAGCAAGATGTTATTTTAAAGCCAAAAGTCACAGCTTTTAGATGAGACGAAAATATTAGATTTGATTTTGGAACCTTTAAGGTTATAAATAGGAAATACGGGGGCTGTAATAAGATTCAGACTTTATTTTTCCATAAAAACATAGGTATACATCAAAAACAAACCAAATTCATCATCAACCATTCGTCACATCCGTGTTATGTTTCCCTTCAAATGTGATGGCTCACCCCGAAAGGGGGACTTTGAAGATGATATCAATTTTGATTTTATTATTTGATCTGTTACAGCATTTTCTAAACTTTAAAATGCCACCTTACTTGTTGAAAATTGATCAAGGCGGTCAAATTTTGCAAAAGAAAATCTGCTATAATTCTCATTATTTTCTTTAGTTTTTGCTGCCTATTTTTGCCATTATCTCGAAAATAATTCTGTCGCAAAGTTCCCCTTTTCGTGGTGAGTCATCACAAATGAGAACTAATATTGCCAGGACATTTAGTATACTAAGTTGGCCCCTTTAAGTTCAAACGCCCCTGAATCGGGCATAATAAGGTCTAGATGATGTTCCTGTTTACATAAGATAGATATACACCCGAACTATGTAATGCTTTTAGACTTTGTGGAATATCGTGTTTAAACTAATAAGAAAAAGGAAATTGTCAAGAGGATTGAGTTGGCCCACCCTGTGGGTGAGTTGGCCCCATATACAAAAGAGACAAACATTTAACCGTGACATATTTCATATATTATGTTTATTTTATGTGAAGTAGGAGAGGGTGCTGCATACAAAAAATTTCCTTTTAGGATGAAATGTCATAATAAATCCAAACAATATCGATCTTTAAAAAGATACGTTGTAGATTAACATTAAGTGCATAAGGTGTTTTAGAATCCCGTTAGTGCAAAACGGGGGGGGGGCATATGAACCCTGGATTTTGATCACTTTAAAATCAATATTCTCCATGTTATTTTTCTTTGAAATTGTACACAGTGATACAATAACTCAATTAAATTCATATGAAATAACAAGATTAAAAATCTGTCATTCCGATCAAAATGGTGGCCAGATTTTTAATTTGTGTCAAGTTTTCATTTTTTCCGAAATTTTTCCCGCCAAAAATTGGAAATCTGCTTTTCCAAAGGAATTTTCTCAATGGAAATTGACTCATAGTAGAAGATTATAATAACAAATACATTGCTGAAATAAAAATTTTAAAAAATTGTTTCGTTCTGGTTTTAGGGACAAAACAAAATTTGAACAGCGCCATCATTTTACCAGTTAATGCTAATTATCTCAAAAACAACGTGACCGATTTGATTTTTTTTTGCAACAAAACATGCACAATCCCTACCTTGACAATTACATAAAACAGCTTTATTGGGTAACGTTGCGTTCTCGCGCTTCGCGCTAAAAACAAAATCCAGGGTCCATATGGACCCCCCCCCCCCCTCCTCTTTGCAATTAAGTGCTAAAGTGTTATCTGCAGCTTTTAAGAAAGTTTCACATTGCAATATAGAAAGATGAATGTATTGTGACTGGTTTATGTGGTTAATTGACAGATAGTTGTTTTTGGCTGGTACAACGGCTTTAAGATTTATGCAACCTCGTGATCGAAAATTGTTATATGGATATTTTGTTCCAAACACGCGTAGTTTTGAAGTTCACAATGCTTAACCTGCTGTAAACATGCAATAAATGCAATATAGGCCACATATATCATATCGTATTAGTGAACGTGGAATGGTTCCCAGCGGCTTGTGACATCTTAAAAAGGTTATCAAGATGTCACATACCGCCGGGGAACATTCCACGTTTACCACAACCCTATTTTTGTAAATTGAGGGGCGTTGAAGGGTAATTTTGTGCTTTGCTTTCAAGCATTCTCTTGGCTCAGTCAAGCACGACAAAGAAATTCAACCACCTGCTTATCACTCTACTACAGATAGACATTCCATATAACCACTCAATTTGAGTAGAAAAGTAACCTTGAACAAGGCGGGTGAAATCAAATTGGACCTAAAAATCACGTTTTTAACCCATTTTTGTTGTTGCCCCCTTACCAGTACATGAGAAAATTAATCACATTTGGAGTTCCATTTCACACCCAACAAGATAACCTATCAAATCTGACCAAAAGCAACATAAGTTTCCAGATATTTTTATCATAAATTGATCTTTACATACAAAAGTGGTAAAAATATTTTTATTCCAACTATATGAGCAACCGTGTACATACAAAATGTCATTGAGATGATTATAATCATAAATTATATATTATATATATTTCTTTCTTTTTTAAGTGTCACACAACACTCTTATGGTTTCCGTTAAGAACTCATACAGGAAACATTATAAATAGTTGGCTACAAAAGTTATAGACTTACATAAGCTAACATGCTTGACGAATTTGTTTCGTAAGGGAGGCCAAAGGCCATCCCTCGCTCATTAGAAGCTTATTGAAGAATGATGGAACATTGCAAATAAAACCTGGCTACAATATGTTTCTTGGCAATTAATGTAGGATTATTGCTCCAAGCATCTCGATGACAATATACAAACTAATAAATAGCCAAGCTTCGGTTGAGACGTCCACGCTTTTTAATATCATAATAGTAGGTCGCACAGCGATATTTGCCTATTGACGATGTACCAAAATACTCTTCTGCTTACTGGAGCAAACAACAATCAAAACCAACGTAATAGCTCACTCCGAACGGATTTGCTTGTTTAACCTTGGTACCGTGTCCCTCGGTTAGCGCTTGGCAAATCGATCGGGGGGAGGGGAAGTCCCATTCTGGAGGTGACGCATATGTAAGGCATAACCCTCCACCCCTTTCAGCATCGCTGACACCCAAAGGCCCCTTATTTTATAATTGCATGTGCTCTCATTCAAAGACCCCATAAATCTTTCTATTTTTCTCTCACCGATTGATGCCAAATTTCTCTTACCGAATACCAAAAATCGTGCTCTCTCACAATGATCCCTCAGTTTATGACCAATAAGACCTCATTATGTTTGTATGTTGCTCTCAACAAATGCCAATAATCAAGCTCTTGCCCAATGACCCCTCATTGTTTGAGCATGTGCACTCATCGAATGCCCAACCTATCGGAGCGCGATCCTTACACCTGCATCCATTTCAAATTTGACTGCCCCCAGAACAAAATAAAACATGCGTCCGATTTCACGGGTATGATTTACTACAATAAGTTTGTATAGTAATTACTCCTCCACTCACAAATACATTCTTGTAGTAATCCAGAGTATGATTTAAACCTCCCCATAATACACAGATCAGCTCAGTGGACATGAATGAACTAATTGAATGTTCGGTGAGGTCAAATTACCACTATATGGGAAAGATGCTAAATTGCATGCTAAATTGAACTGCATTATGGGAGTCGCCTCGGCGCATAACGGTGATGCTCTTCATTTACTTGAAATTCCGAAAATAGGCGATGAAAGTCCCGTTATATTCGAGCAAAGTTGGTCAAGACGGAGCTAAGTTGGGATTTGCCATAGCTCCAAACGTGTTAGTTAAAGTATAGTCCATACTAGAAAACTAGCAGATTGTGCCACAAAACTAGCAAAAAAATACTATTTCAGTTTAAAAACGTGATTTCATTTTTCATAAAAAATAATCTTTCAACAAAAACCCATGTTTCAAAGAGTCAGAATTCACTCAAATTTCGGTCGATTGTCATTATTTGAAAAATAATTCTGTTTAGTAAACTGTGATCAAGATGTATGGATACATTAGAATTGTTCGTTTTACTCAAGGAAACAATCGGAAGGCCGGAAACTCATCGGATGTCGCCGTGAGTGCTCGACAAACGCCGGATAAGCACTAGACCCAGAAATTATTGCAAGGTTTGTCGACAGGTATATTGGCTGTTTGAATATCGCTGTGGGTCGCTGATCACTTTGGGGCATTTGCATATATTACTTGTCTCGTTTTACTATTTTGCAGTGGAAATCCTATAATCTCAGCTTTAAAATGACACCACAGTCATTAGTATACATTTATTTATAACATTTGGTGAAAACACCAGGCAAAACCCAATATTGAAGAAAAATAAATTGAAGGGATGCCCTTTAAAAAAAAACCCATTACATAAGGAAAAAAGATGAAACATGCCAAGACTAAATTAGAAAAGGGAAAAAAAAACCTAGAGAAGATGGTCCTGAACAGCCACTTTTAAGGCTTGAAGGGTAGCGGACTGGACAATGGTTTCAGGTAGGTAGTTCCAAAGTGATGAAGCATACGAGTAGAAGGATCTCTGAGAAAGAGTCAGACGACGGAAAGGAATGTTCACAGCACATGAGTTCAGATGACGTAGACCAGGACGGGAGTGAGGCTGGAATGGATTTGGAGAGGCACACAGACTGTGAAAGATCTTTAAAAGCTGGCACAGAATAGCAATATCACGACGTTTGTATAGAAGCGGAAGATCAGAGTTCAAGTGGAGGTCATCATTGGATAATTTCCATTGCTGACGAATTACACGAGAGGCAAATCGCTGAGTGGATTCAATACGATTGGTTAGGGTTTTGTTGAGAGGATGCCATGTTGTACAACCATATTCAAGAGTTGGACGGACCAAAGCCAAGTACAAAGTGCGGCGAGTATTGATGGGAGCGGACTGGAAGGACCGATGGATGAAGCCAATTGTTTTGCGACCTTTTTGGCAAATAGAGTCAATATGGAGATTCCAGGAGAGATTGTCAGTCAGCATGATGCCAAGAAATTTAGCAGAGGAAACGCTTTCAATATCTTGGTTATCGAGAGAGAAAGATGCATCTGGAAAAGGATCCTTCTTGGTGGATATGACCATAAACTTGGTTTTAGACACATTAGCAGTGAGCTGATTATTGCAGAACCATTGATGGATAGAGTTAATGTCACATTGAAAGTCAGTGAGATCAGAAGCAACTTCTATGGGTTTGAAAAGGGTGGTGTCATCAGCATAGAGAACTAAAGAACTATTAAAAGAGAAAGAAGTGAAACAGAGATCATTAACATAGATGAGAAAAAGAAGAGGCCCCAGGACGGAGCCCTGGGGAACACCAGAAAGGACAGGAACAGGAAGAGAATCGGTACCGTGAACAGCAACAAGCTGGGTCCTGCAGGAAAGGTAAGATTTAAACCAACACAATAAAGGACCGTTGATACCAACAACACTAAGTTTGTGGAGAAGAGGACCGTGGGGGACACGGTCGAATGCCTTTAACAGATTTAGCTAGTTCAAATGTCCTGTCCGTGCATAACAATGCATTTTGTAATCCGTAGTAAAATATTTTGTTAATCCATTACTTATTTTATTCACTGGAGTCAATAAGTATAGATAATCCCCACTTGGGAAATTGCAATCCTTAACAATCCTTTTGTGTTTAGACGATAAAAAGCACAACTAAAAACCTCTAGACGTTTTTGCTTTAGTCGAAGACAATAACCTTATCTACTTTTTCCAAGAATAGCCTACTTTTTCCAAGAATAGCCTATCCTATACTTTGATTGACAGGTCTCTTTTGTGCGGTAAAATTAATTCGATACTTCTTTTGTCATTTACGATTTAGTTTACAAAATCCTTTGTCCTTTAATGAGATAACTTACGACAAACTTGAACAGGATAATTGCGTACATTTAGCCCGTATCCTAAAAGCTCCAATTACGTGACTCACCCAGTAAGGCTGAAAACATAGTTCTTTTGAGCTACCAAACATTTGGTGCATCATATCTTTGTTCTCTTATAATCTGATATATATATAGTTCCAATGTATTTTCTATTTGTAACGGAGGCTTGGTAATGAAAAATAAATACTCCACCAAATTTTCTTTGTTTGGTGATTTTCAACATCAATCATCCGTTATTGATTAGAAGATACATTGGAATTAATGTAATAACAAAGACTTGTTGCACCAAATGTTTGATAGCTCAAAATACTATGTTTTCACCCTTACTGGATCACGCACATTCCCTGACAACAGTTAGGGTCTAATTATAGTTCTTTTTGAGCTACCAAATATTTTGTGTAACAAGTCTTTGTTATCTTATAATCTAGTAATATAATTCCAATGCATCTTCTAATCAATAACGGATAATTGCTGTTGTAACTCACCAAACATTTTCACCAAATACTCCTCAATGTGGTAGTATTGATTTTTCACCACCAAGCCTCCGTTATTAACTCTTTCACTCAGGCAAGCCGGCAAAAGCGTGCACGATTGGCCGGAATTGCTAATTCGACACAGGGTTTTTTTTTCAAATTGCTCTAAAAAAGAAACTATAAGCCCAAATTGGTTGAAAAATTGCTAGCAATCAGTTAAAATAAAGAGCTATCTATCGCCATCATTTTTATTAGCAAAAAGAACAATCCTGGTGCTATACAATTATCATATGCTATCATAAAGTGAAGCGTCTGTGAGCCACTCAGAGCGGCTTGCCGTCCAAATAGGACGAATTGTGAACATTTATTCCGGAGTGAAAGAGTTAATAGAAAAGACATTGGAAACTATATATCAGATTATAAGATAACAAAGACTTGTTGCACCAAATATTTGGTAGCTCAAAAGAACTATGTTTACAGCCTTAATGTAATACTTTTGTGTGGTGCTCAATTTTATAGTTCCAAACCAGAAAGCGTGATCCAGTTATCTGGTTGATAATCGAATCACACGTAATACTTCGATACTGAATTATTGATGCATGATTGCACGAGAAAGCAAAGGATTTACACATGAATAGCGATTCTGTCACTTCGTGTTACACCTAATAAAATTTGAATAGATCTGAGATGTGGGGTTTTCCAGACCGATATCGGGTACTTTGGTTGTGATTCATATAGGGGTCATCTGAGCGTCATGAGGAGGTTCCGTTCTGCTTTGGATGGTATAAGCTCGTTGAAAAAAGATTATTCTGAGAAAAACGGTTTTAGTGTTATGGGTAATTTTTATACCCATTTTCCAATATGTCAGCTTAAAAGTCCATAGCAAACAACATGTTCTGATTGTTTAATTGGAGCAAATTTGACATTTTGGTACAATTGGTACCAAAATGAACAAAATAGTCATAAGTCAATAAAATCCAATATGAACTAATTAAGAAATCATTTTTTTTAATTAATGACCAATTTCTCCATTTTTAAAAGTAATGTACATGTATACTCTGAAATTAATGCAAGTGTGACGACTAACGGGTTTGTATTCGCAGATAGACTTGTTTTATTCTGAGTACAAAATATACACATTTACATACAAATACACCAAATATACATAAAAAACAACCAATTTATGTAATTATTACTATGGCTAAACTAATCACCAGTGGTGGTTGCAGTTATCTGACGATGGTCCTAGCACCAAGGAACATTTGTTAACAGTAAATAATGCCTTATAAGGAAAAACTTTCAATTTTCAGCGATAAATAAGCCCATGAAAGGTCACAACAAAAATTTTGATAGTAAAACCACTTAGATGCGTAACGGTAAACGGTCAAACGAGCTCCGGCAAAACGAGTGTTTGACCAAAAGAAACACAATGCATTAATTTTGACGAATCAAGAAAAGAATCGAATTAACGACTAATCTTGTTTGCACTCTACGGTAGAAAAATGGTTTTGATATTACACCGTCAATGAAACAACATTAAAACGAGTGCGGTCAATATTTGTATACTTTATATATTCTCTCAGAGGCACCGTTCGTCAATTTGACGTATTGAAAATCAAATCCCAAACAAACTTTACATGTGTTGATGTCAATCTCTTAATAACGCAAGCCCTCTATTGTTATATCAAGTGATGGAAGATTTAGGCTAATTGTGAACATAACGTATGGTTAATGTACACACTGTTAGTTGTGTATAGCGCCAAAATCAAAACCATACTCATTAGTGAGCCAGTTCTGATAGCACCTGATTTTCAGAAACAATTCAAACTAACCACCGATGCTAGTGACGTTGGGTGTGGTGGAGTTCTCATGCAAGAAGGTGA
>JXSR01S008243.1:8798-24717 GCA_000969725.1 Ophiothrix spiculata
TCTCTGTATGCAGTATTTTGAGAGCCACCAAGCTTTGTCAGGATCTCAACAAACAAGATGTGTGTATTCAAGAGCTGTCTTTTCAGCACACTTTTGATTCTCTGCAGAGGGTAGTGGACAGCTCTGAGCAAGAGCTACAGACTGACATGACTCTGGACTAGCAGAGTTTGGGATGAAAAATACTCAAATTGAAGGTTTTTGCTTATTTTTTTTCATGTAAATTTCTTCTAAATATGGCAGCAGTCCTTGAAGGAGAAATCCCACACAAGACCTAATGACTACAGGATGAAATTGAGCATGCCTAATCTATATCATTGCTGCCTGAAGTCAACATAATAGGCAAAGTAGGCGCCTCACTATTAACATTTGTAAAGTAAACTGTGTCTTCATGAGTGGTACTTCAAGGTTGCAGCCTACAAGTCTAGCTTTGTCGTTTCATGCACCTATCATTTGAAAGTCTTTCCTCCCCCCAACACTTGTAAGAAATACTTCCTAGAAGTTTGAGCTTTGGGCTTTTGACCAGATCAGAAATCTATTCAGGGAACTACTGAAAATCTTGTCAATATACAAATTCAAACCTAACCAACCGTATTGTAGTTAGGCCTAAATAATGAAGTGTGCTGATTGATAAATGTATCAAAATTTCCAAGAGTTGCGCCTATCCTTCACAAATCTGTATGGTTGGAACTGGGATACCAATAACAGGGTTGGTTGGGGTAGGGTAGGGTGGTGTGAGGAGGAGGTTGGATTATGAAAAAAACATTTGAACCAATTGTCAACCATTGAAAAGTGTATAGGGGGTCTACAATGGTTGACAACATCAAATTGCAAATGGATTAGTCATGTTGCATGTTGTGAAGTCGCAAAAGAGACCAAATTAATAGGTAAAATGTATTAAATGCAATAAGGAAAGCCATCGTAAAAGTAATCAAGGTCCCCCTGGAATGAAAGTCGGCCTTCCATAAACCATAACAGAAAAAGCGTGAAAATAATGTTTCGTGAGAGTTGTTAGCCTATGCTTTATTGTACAACCGGGACAGTATTAAACATCAGGGGGACCATTTTTCCTATTACACCAATGTCGTGTGTGATGATTTCTACTTAGTCTACCATTTGTATAAAGTTCATTTTGATTTTAGACAAAAAATGCACTATTTAGGACTGATTTTTATTCAGTAATATTTTCCCATATTTTACTATGCCTATTATAGATCCAAAATTTAGGCTTAATACTCAAAAGATCTGGATCATGTCAACAATGTATAAACCCAAGAAGAGATTACCAGTTACAGTTTGTAATCATTTCTGGAGCCAAACTGGTGTCTGGCATGATGTAACATATGCTTAGGGTATCTATACCATCATCCATTCCAAGGATAAAGCATTTCTATTAAAACAGTCTTTGATTTTGCAGTGTCTGCATCTCAAAATATCAGCTATTCCTAGATGTTCCAAAGGCCCTTACACCCGTGGGGGCAAGTCAAATATGAAATGGACACAGGTGTTAAGGATTTCGCTCCGACAGGCTGGGGCATTCGATGTGAGCAAAGGTTAAAAAAATGAGGGGTCATTGGGTGCGAGCCTGATTTTTGGCATTCAATGAGAGAAAAATATCAGGGCTTATTGGTCAAAAAATGAATGAGGGGTCATTGGGTGCGAGCCTGATTTTTGGCATTCAATGAGAGAAAAATATCAGGGCTTATTGGTCAAAAAATGAGGGATCATTGGGTGAGAGCTTGTTGTTGTTGTTTTTTTGTTTTTTTTTTCACTTTTGCATTCGGTGAGAAAAAAAATTTGGGGTCTTTGGGTGAGAGCATATGTAATTGTAAAAAATTAGGGGTCTTTTGGTGACAGCGACGCTGAAAAGGGGGGTCTTTTGACCCTTACATACGTGTGCCTCCAGAATGGGACTGCCCCCCTTACATCTATCAATTTTAAACCTTGCTTATCTAAAACAAAATCCCCTTTCTCTTCAGCCTAAATATTTACCCTAAAACTAACCCTAACCTTTGTCATGCTAAATATTTCAGAGCTAAAATGTTAGGAATTTTTAGAAAGATACCTGTATTTTCTAAGTAGTAGGCCTACTGGGTTCTTTGTGGCTAGCTTGTATAATACATGCATGCAGCTCTCTCACAATTAGGGACGCACCATTAGACTTCAAGGGGGGGAGCAGGAAGTTTGGGTTAGGACAAGTTTTTTTTTTTCTCCAGCCTAGCAGGGAAAGGTTTTTTTTTTTTTTAGTGTCTGATGAGGCAAAGTTTTTTTATTTTTAGTTGTAGATGGGGCAAGTTTCCATTCCCCAGTGGGTCAAGTTGTTTTTTTTCTCCTGTGTGTGGGTCAAGTTTTTTTTTTTTTTTTTCACCTTTGGGTGGGTCAAGTTTTTTTTTTCAAAAAACTTCCTGCTCCCCCCCTTGAAGTCTAATGGTGCGTCCCTTAGGTGCGATGGGCAAATTGCTGTACTAAATTTATACCAGAACATGAAACCGCAAGTAAATTCACTGAATTTCACAATTTACACGCAAAGTTCAAACCTTGTCCATGCCATCAATTCTTGATATAGCACAAACATGAAAGTAGGATTGCACAAAAAAGGACAGCCCATGTATAAAATATTGATTGTTGCCCTTACCCTTAAAAATTCTCACATCATCTTCATGTAGGGTCTATTTTTATGACTGGTAATTCTCTACAAATCAATACAAATATTACAAGAAGTTTTTTTGTCCCTTGAAAATTGCTTTGGCAAGTTTTGAATACATGGTTAAAACAAATAAGTAAATAAATAGATGCAGTATTTCATTCAAACACAAAATAAAGAGTCAAATTTAGGACTACTTGTGGTGTCGGAAATGGATGAAATAGACCACCCACGTGAAACCATTGGGTTTTAGTGAAACATTCAGTTGAAATGTGTATGAAGGAATTTGAATTCTGTGCAGCTTGCACTGATCTTGAACTGGTTGCATGGAAACTTTTTTTCTTTTTCATTCATCAATTTGCCAGAGTTTTTTGGTTTACACTGACAAGTCATATAAGTTTTCATATTTTTTGCAAAATTTGCAAGCGGTAAAAAAACGCAAAAATCACAATATTACAATTTGCAAGTTGATTAGTTGAAGCAAAACTTTTAGTTGAAGCATTTCTAATGGTTTTCCCCTAAAAATGTTTGATTTTATTGTTTGTCTTAATTTTTGAAAATTGGAATCAAAGGATTTTGTGGAAAAATTGGGTCCCATTGGTGACAAACGTTACATGTAGTCAAAATGGGATCCTGCTGTGACAAAAGTGCAGAAAAATTGGGGTCGTTGGGTTAATAAATTCATAGACAAGTAGGGTCTTTTGGGACCAAAATGGGCAAAATATTTGCAAAATTTCGACAAATTTCTAAATTTGGGATATCGCATCAAATTAAGAAATTGTTGTGTCTTTGAGTGATTAAGTTGTGTTAATAGGTGACACAGATTTTAAAAAGGGGGGTCTTGGGTCATTGAGTGACAGTTGGTAAAAAAGGGGATCTTTTGGTGAGAGCAAGCGTCGCAAGAAAAAGCGGGTCTTTTTGGTGGCATATATGGTGCGCAACTTAAGCATATGGTGCATAACTCATTGAGTGGGGGACTGGGAGAAGTTTGGATGGTAAGAGAACTGAAACCAAACCAAATCAGTATTTATTTCGGAGTCTTCTCTTTCAGAGCAAGCAAGCATGAAAACGTAGAGTGCTGTGTGAAAGATCATACACAAAGAAATGCAGAATTAAGGGGAGGTCCAGGAACTAGGCTCTGTTGTTTATGTTCAAATTATGTGATGTTTAGATAGATTGTGTTCTGCCTTGCATCATGACAGCAAGGTGTAGCTCACAAATTGCCTGGCCTGGTCACGAATTAGATGTTTATTGTTTCAAACTCCAGGACACAGCGTGAAAGATTCCAAGCCATGTGGAGTGTGATCTAAGTCCCGCGCTGGAAATTTTCATATATTTCATGTGTTCTTTGCCTTGATCAACTTGTGTTAATAATATAAATGAAATATGCCTATAAATTTAGGTACTTGTGTTCATAGGAAAGGCTATATAGGACTATATAAAGTTATATCAGAGCAAGGAAGTTAATTAACTTCCTTGATCAGAGCATAATTTGTTTTGGAATTGTTTCATAAATTGCTAGTGCCCTTTGTTTGAATTGTTCCCTATGCAACACATGACACCACAGTGAGGAAATGTGGCCTTATTATCTTTTTGAGGTCAACTGTTCATTGCAGCCATCTTGGAAGAGAGAAGCAATGGTTGGAGATCATTCCAGGGATGGCCCTTCAGTATATATCATGGGTAGTTGAACCCGGATGGGGTGGGTAACTGATATTTCTGCCCAGGTAATCACCCAAGTTCCATAGGATCTAAAGATGACCCTACGAGAGACCAAAAATTGTGAAATGATACCCTATTCGAGACCATTAATCTACCATGTAGGCCTATGTCCGAATAGATACCCTATCCGGGACCATACCTGTTCAAATGATTACCCAATCTGAGACCCTACGCAAATATGAAATAATTTTTGCAAGAAATCAAGTAAAATGTAACTTTACCCCATTTGAACTATTTTAAGAAGTGTTTCTAGGTATTTGAAGGTATTACAAGACCTGTCAAGACCTCGGGTGGGTACCCAGTCAGAATACCCAGTTAACCCCCCCACCCCCACCCCCACCCTGATCTTTGACCAAGGTGTTGGTACTTATAGCAAATGACATGATTATAAAAGGAGATGACAAATCCTCCTCAATTACAATATTTTCCTAATTCAAGGCAAGTCGCCCCCTCTCAAGCAAGAGTTTCTTTTGAAAAAATTAACATCAGTTGCACTATTCAGCAGGACACAGCAAGCAGGGTTCAAGTTTAAGAGGAAGTGGTCCTGGTGATTTTGGCATTCAGATTGTCTAACTTCTGAGTAATGCTATGGATGTGGTCAATGTCTTGGTCAAGTTCAAATGGCCATTTATGAACAAAATAAATCAATGTACTTTTAATTGAAAGTTAGACATTGTTTTTCATTATGAAAAATAAATTCTTGGAATTTGATTATCATGTGGAGTTGATTGGTCAAGTTTGCAAAATATGTTGCATTGCATTGGTCATTGTAGCTTTTGTTCTTTACAACTTTATGAATTCAAGGAACTCTTTCAATCACATTTTACATTATATTAACATTATTATGTTGACAATGAAGTGGACCACTGATGTTGATTTGTTTTTCAAAAAAATCACTAGATTTGTTTCCTGCAATAGGGTGGACTGAGAATGTCAACAAAGCGAAAGATTTTGATGCAAAGTTGGTTGTTGAGGGATATACTACCCTAAACATTTTGAAATAATGTTGGTTTTCCTCTCATCTGAGAGCAATATATTTATTCAAAATTTGAAGAAAAATGTCCTCCTTTATCCTGCTCTGGCACAGGGCCCTTTTTTGGAAGTCAAATTTCCCAACTGCAATTTTGTTCTTCTTGAAAATATACCAGCTCCACAAAAGAAAGTCTACTGACAAACACTGCACTTGGGTGGTAGTTTATCAGAATTCCTTCGCAAGCGAAGAGGATTAACACTTATCATCGAAGAACGTAATAAGTTTTGAATCCAAGCATTTTAACTAGTCCAACCACACCTTGCACAGAAATAGTCAAGCTTCTAAGCTGCAGAGGTCAGAGGTCAATCAGTCTTGTTACTGAGTAAACAGAGGTCAACTCTCAGTGGGCAGTTTTGAGAAGATAACCTTTGACCTGTGAAAGTGCAGCTGAGATTGGTTACCTTTATTTTTACTTTATTTTTTAGAGTTCTAAGTACTTTTTAGCAATGAATTTAAATCCGAGTTCTTTAGTACTTTCTGGTGTACTGATAAGCTTATAAATAGTTCTGGGCTCTGATTGTTATTGGAGCACTGGGAATTAAACTTGTTATTGCTCCCTCAAAAGTTTTTCCAGGTCCATACAACTGTCTTGTAATGATAGAATTGTAATCAATATGATAGTATTTTATTCAGTGATTACTGGTGTAAACCATACACCAAAAAAAAAGAAAGAGGTATGCTAGTGCTCTACAAAATGACAGACAAAATTATGTTTTTCCATGAGGTAAAAGAAACTTTAAAAATAAGAAGATTTTATACTTTCCTTGATTTCTGAGCATATCCTGGATGGATGGAACAGACTTATGGCAAAATAAGAAAAATGAATAGAGCAATTCTATCAATGTGCTAATAAGCAACCTTAAATCAGTGCGTATTTTCATATTTTTTGTCTTTTACAGATGCGTACGGGTGAAGTTTTAAGGCGGTCGGGCGTAAGCGTCTTGTTGACATCGGTCAACAATCTGGTGGCGTTCTCATTAGCAGCTGTTATACCTATTCCAGCCCTACGCTCATTATCTCTTCAGGTAAGTTTGTCTGTCTGTCTGGTTATCTGTCTGCTCACCAACATTGCAGCATCACCACAGCAACAACAAGGAAGAGGACATGGTCAAATAAAAACTTTCTAACACCTGTACATATCCTTACAGAAAACACAAGTTTAAGGGGAGCAATGGAGTAAATTTGCACCAGGCGATTGGTGAAATGCTCTAGGCTCACCAATAAATTTGTATACAGTTAAAGACCTGGAGCAATTCTATGGCAATTATCAGTTAAATTGTTCCAGGTTCTAGAATCCTTTTAATAATAAAAGGTTTGCTTGTTTGGTCTTGGGAGAGTCTTTGTTCTGGATTTATGTCTTCAAATAGAATGTTCTGTTCATTTTCCCCCACTTCCTATTATACAGTCCTAAAGTTACCCTGTTGGGTAACTTTAGGACTGTATAATAGGAAGTGGTCTAACACTGTCGACCACTTCTTCATTTAAAAACTACCTCCTTGAAAATTTGCAAGGCAAAAATCACAGATTTTCACCCGGGACCTCCCGCTTCCCGACCCAATTATCACTATGTCAAGCCAATTGAGCAGGCGCTGCCATGGCAGCGAGTTTGTGATCATAGCTAACTCAGGTCTTTGACGTATTTAGACTTAAGCGAATTTCTTAACTTGTAGGATGGGATATTGTGAGATTCAGTGAGGTTAGGGTTAAAAGACTATAAAGCTGATTCTAACTCTTGTATTAATTGTTCCATGTTGGTTTTTTGTTTGTTTTTCAGTTTGCAATAGTAATAGTATTCAATTTCCTTGCTGTGATCTTAGTATTCCCTGCCATCCTTGCATTAGATGCAGAGAGGCGCCATGCCAAACGGGTAGATATGGCCTGCTGTTTTAAGAGGTAAGCTCCTTCTTCTTTATTCAATTTCCTTGCTGTGATCTTAGTATTCCCTGCCATCCTTGCATTAGATATGGCCTGCTGTTTTAAGAGGTAAGATTGTTTTTTATCAAGAAATTTGTCCTGAATTCAGGAAATTGTTCTGAAAATGTCTTGTTTTCAGGAAATCTTGTCTTGTATAAAAAAAAATAGGAAAAGTGTTTATTTCCAAGAAATTTTAGAAATTTTTACTCAAGTGATTTGCATCCCTGTTTTATTCAATTAAATAAGTACAAAGTGTGAAAGAAGGAAGAAATAATGTCAGTCTCGCATAGACATGGACTCTAGAAATTTTGAATTACAGGAGCATTTCTTCTTTGGTTAATACTCCTAGCCAAGACACTTTAGATTTGTTGAAGATTACACATAAAAACAGGAACAGTCAACGTTAGGAAAAATTGAGCCTTGATAGATTTTACGTTCTCTCATACCCCGGAAGGGGTCGATAGAGATAATAAAAGTCTGTCGTTGCACGGACGTAACAGTAACAGTGAAATGATTTAGTGGGGCTGTGGCCAAAAGGATATTGGGGTAGATAGTGAGATTCAGGGAGCATTTTTAAGGGGGTCAGGGTGAGGGTGACTGCATGCTGCAGTATATATTCTTATGAAGATGCATGTTTTGTTGGAGCATAACACAAGGTAGATTGTAATTTCCATGCTTAAACATAATCTTTATTCTCATCCTTTTCCAACCGTCCACAGTTCAAGTGCAAATAGAGTAATCCGGGTTGAACCCAGACCTATAGGTGAGGCAGTGAACAATAATAACAGAAGACAAAGACCTCACCACCAGCAACAAACAGAGACTAGTGTGACTGTTGAACCTGCGTCAGAGGCTGTTCAAACAGTGACGCATGCTGCCCAGCAGCCAGGCGGTCGATGCACGACTGTTATACATCCTTCCGTCAAAAAAGGAGCGACGGATACAATGGACTCCTCCCCATGCGGGGTTGTGCCCCCAGTTATGGAAACGCCTCCTTCCACAGCAGCGTCGACCTCTGCGTCGACAAGAACGCTTATAAGAATGAACTCTTTTGAAAGAGATAGACATGGAAGTTGGCGTAAGAGATGGCAGGAGAATGCCAAGTGTTGGCGGTGGAGTTTGTCAGGGTTTGCGCGGGGATACTATGCACCGTTCTTGCAGAAGTTAAACGTAAAGGTGAGTTTTACTGAAGAACAATTTTCCAAACTAGATACTGATATGTGAGCTAAGCAATTTGTTACCAGTACATGTTTCATCAGAACAGTTTAGTTAATATGCAAAAAACTTGTAGTTCCATGGATTTTATCTTGGGAAAAAAGGAAGTTTACAGTATTTATGAAGCCTATGCTCATAATATTCTCATCTTTTTCCAAGATAAAATTCATGGAGTTTTTTGCATTACTATTTTTTTTTTGAAAATTAAGGGCAGAAATTTTGATGCAATAGTGTTTGGGGATTTGAGTTATACGATTCTGTACTAAGATACTCAGTACATAATAGCCTCAATTCCCTTTTCATCTTTTCAGGTTGGAGTTCTCGTATTCTTTGCTTGTTTACTTGGAGTCAGTATTTATGGAGTATTACAAATGGAGGATGGACTAGAACTCACGGATGTCGTTCCAAGAGGAACGAGTGAGGAAGCATTTCTTCAAGTACAAAACAAATATTTTAGTTTTTATAATATGTATGCTGTGACACAGAAGGACTTTGATTATCCGTATAGACAGCGCCAGCTTCATGCGTTTCATAACGAGTTTCATACGATACCGGAGGTCATTAGGGATTCGGATGGATCACTTCCTAGTTACTGGCTAGCAGACTTCCGTGACTGGTTGCTAGGTAAGGATGCAATCTGACTTATTATATCTTACAATCTGAACTTTTATTTCACTTTGTTTAAAAATGTTTTCAGTTGTCTATAGCAGGGTTCGTACGGTCCTTGAGAGTCCTTGAAAATCCTTGAATTTGAAAACACCTTTTCAAGGCCTTGAAAGTCCTGGAAATTTGCACAGAGTCCTTGAAAGTCCTTGAAAATTGATAATTTATGGCTAACTGATCCCAAATTCAGCGAGTGGATTGATGTCGGCAGGAACAAGAGTTCAGCATACTGCAAATTATGCTGTGGTAAGTCCTTGAAAATCATGCTTTTGGACCTTGAAAGTCATTGAAAAGTCCTTGAATTTTAAGGGCTCCAAGGTGTACGAACCCTGCTATAGTCTTATTGATGTCTTTAAACTATCAAGAAGCCTTGCCCAACTTTATTTCAGATACCAAAATGATACGGTACCCATCTTCTCCTCATAACCACATATAAATTTCATGATTGAAAAACTCTTTGCTCAAAAGTAAAGGCATATATGTGAAATTTACCAATAGCTCATAAAATCAAAGTCGGTTGGACAAATTCCAGTTGAAATTTTAAACTGAAACGTTTTTAATGGTTATCTTTCATGAAAAACTAATTTTGAAAAAATGTGGTGGTGCCTTTTCCCGATTGTTTTATCTGCATGAACAGTTTGAATATAATAAATCAAATATGTAGACTTTGAAAATTCTCAATGATAAATTCTGTTCAAAGCTGTGTGTGAATGTAATTTGGTTGAAAGTAATAATATTTTTAAATATTGTAATAATTGTAATTAGACAACTTTTGCTCAAGTGAATCTGGTACATTGTTGTACTGAACTATATTGTATGGACCAATACTGCAATAGATACCCCCTTCTTAATCTTCATCAAAAACACTTCGTAAATGTGTACAAATTTAGCATAAATGTGCTCCATTTTCAGACATGCAGAAATCTTTTGATGCTGACAAGGCAGGCTATGCCATACAGCAAAACCTATGGTATCCCAATGCCTCGGATAAAGGAGTTCTTGCCTACAAGATGATGGTGCAAACTGGCGAAGCTGAGATTCCATTCGATCTGAAAAGGGTAAGAATACTTATAAAAAAACATTCTACCAACAAGCATGTAGTAGAACAATATAAGACAATTTAAGGTATGGGTACGTAGGACGTACAGTAAGGCCTAAAAAAATAAGTGTTTGATTGGCGTAACATAGAAAAAAATAAGGTAGGTAGGTCAGATTTTTTTTTAAGTCTATGTTTCACATACAAGAACACAAAATATATGACACATATACAAAAACATTTTCACTTTTTCTGTAACACATCTTTTATTTGTCATTTTGAATGTCCTGCAAGCCATATTTCGGGGGCCCCATGAATCGATTCCCATCAAGTTTGGGATTTGGAGGTTTTTTACCATGCTCAAAATCATAAAAATATCTAGGGTCAGTGGTAAAAATAGGTTCGGTCGGGTAACGCCAATCAAACATTTTTTTTTAGGCCTAATAAGAAAAAGTGTTGGGTTAGGTATCATTGCTGGAGGTTGATTTGATTAGAATTTATTTGTTAAAATGTGTGGTAAGCAGGGTTCCTGCTAAGGCCATATGGCGCGCCACTGGCGCAGGAGCTCGGAAAATTGGCACAACGGGTTTCTAAAAATGTGTAAATTGTATAAAAAAGATTCTTTTCCTGGCTTTATTTGGCAAATTTTCAGCCTCAGCTCATGATTGTAAAATAAGCACCTGTTCAACTTTGTAAAAATTGCTCAAATTGGCGCAAGCTCAAAATACTTAGCAGGAACACAGGCGGTAAGCGAAGTGAGGGCTTGAAATCATGACCTGCTGATTAAGAGACCTGTGCACTGTTCTAGCATGATCATACATACCGGTGACAAAGTATAAAAAACTATGTGCATATTGTGAAAGACAAGATAGTGGTTGTTGATAGTGGTCCCAAAATTTGTACTAAGTGAGATCCCAGTGTCTAAGTTTGGTAACAAGATAGGGTTTATTTACAGACTTCAGTATTAGAGATTATTTACAGAAGACAAGCTTGGAGTGGATTTGTCGCTAGTAACCACAGTTTATTAAGGGAGAATTACCCAAACTTCCACTGAGTTAGCACGCCTTGAGTGGTCATCAAGATGGGGCCATTCATTTTCAGAAAAACATGCTTGGAGATTTCAATAGTAGTCCCAGTTTATTGCTGAAGAATTACCCAAAGTTTCACTGACTGGGCACCCACAGAATTGTCTTCAAGATGGAGGTTTATTTACAGAAGACAAGCTTGGAGATTTTTGATAGTGGTCCCAGTTTATTTTGTTAGGGAGAAATACCCAAACTTATACTGAATTAGCACGCCAGGAGTCATCTCAGATGGGGTTTTATTTACAGAAGACATGCTTGGAGCTGTCACTAAGGCCCCAGTATATTTTGTCAAGGAGAAATACCCAACCTTACTCTGATTAGCACCCCCAGAGTCATCTTGGATGGGAGTTTATTTACAGAAGGCGAGCTCTGTCATTATGGCCACAGTTTATTTTGCCAGGGCTGATTCCCAGGATACAACTGAAACCACAGTGGCACAGGTTTAGATACACAAATACTAAAGGTGCACGGGCGATGATGGACGGACGCTGCACTTTTTAGTATGACATCTTCAAGTTTTTTGTGGGCTGATTTTAAGTGTCAAGTTTTTTGTGGGCTGATTTTTAAGTGATAATGAGCTTGGAATGAATCGGTGGTCTCATCCAGCACTTGTGAAAATGGGAATGATTAAGAAATGACAAACTGTTGTATGTTATGGGTGGTGTAAATACAACTTCATAATTAACAAAACAAATGTTTGTAATAAAAACAGACCGGTCTTTGGGAAAAATGTTCAAAATTTGCAGACAGTGCCTTAGTTCTGTCATATCACAATGAAAGAAATAGGAATACCACAATGTTAGAAACAAGTATGCTTATTATAATTTTGAAGAAAAACATTTATATTTTATTAAAATCCATTGAATCTTATGAAAACTTAACACTTGTAGCCATGATTGCACACAAAAGGCAACATCAATATTGTTTATTCTAATTTAAATATTTATGAAACCATGGCTTTCCTAACTTGATTCTTCATATTTTCCTTCCAGTTTCATACAGGCAGACTTGTCGATAGCAACGGTATTATCAACCCGAGTGCATTCTATCATTACCTGACGGTATGGGTCAATTACGACACATTGTCGTACGCCGCATCACAAGGAAATCTCCATCCTAGGCCCAACTCGTGGCAACCTGGCGGGAAAACCGAACATGACTTGACAAGTAAGTGGTTTCAATGTGATAATAATTTGATTAGGTTTACCAATTAAATTTGATCAGGTTTACGGATCATTCAACAACACACTGTTTCTTCTTGTATCAGTTTTCAGTTTTTAAAAGGAATTCAGTTTTTTTGGTTGCCAAAATTTACGTGTTTTTATTTATTTTCAGCCTATTTTGGAGCGTTTTTGCCTAATTTTATGCACTTTTTCAGTTTTTCTCACCACTTTCAGTTTTTTTATGAAAGGCCATTCTCATGCCTGTTGTATAAGAGAATACCGGTTTTAATTCATAATCAACTTGCAGTTGATATTCGATTTATGCTCTTCGGTGTCCAGCCAGTCTGACATATGATTTTGAAAATTCGAAAAAGAGTGGGTTTGACATCTTTTCACTGAAAAGGGTGGGTATATAAAAAGGTTGGGACAAAATGGAAAGGGCGAAGGTCTTTGAACTTTAACTTTGTCAGGATTGGACAACATTTTTGTGTCGCCTGAAAATTCTTACATACCATTCCAAATTTCCGCCGTCCACAATTCTTGTCCGGAGGAAATATCAAAAATCGTTTGCCCTACGTTCATAACATTTGGTCTGTTTTGTGCTGGGCTCAACTGGTGTATGCTGCAATTTGGGCATGAAATATGTTCAAGTTATTGCAATTTGCCTTAAAAGTGTGTATGCCCTTTTCAATTTCTGGTGACTCAAAGAAGGGTCTGCTTTATCTGACAGTTTTTGACAATTCAAAAAGTTACGGAATGGAGCAGGATAAAAATGATTACTTATGATTTTTATGCAAATAAGTATTATTTGTTAATTTTGTATACCAATTTACATTTACAGTACCCAGAGCAAGGGCTCTCAACTTCACCCAGCTACCATTTTACCTGGATGACTTGCGAGAAACCAAAGACTTCGTCCGCGTCATCAAAAGTGTGCGCAACTTGTCATCGTACTATGCCAGAGAAGGCCTACCAAATTACCCCATGGGTGTTCCATTTACATTTTGGGAACAGTATTTGGACCTGAGGTTTTATCTTGGCGTGACGTTAGCGAGCGTTCTTGGCGCAAGTTTTGTCGTCATTACAATAATGTTGGTGAATCCGTGGGCTGCTCTTATACTGGTAAGTTAAATCACAGATTCAGGGGGTGGCACTCATCTTTTTTCTTTAGTAGGACTTTAGGAGTATATGGACCAATTTCTTAACCAGGGGACATGGTAACAGAGGATCGTTAGGGTCTTAAAGATAATGTCTATTTAGATCATTATAACTGAAAACTATGTCAATTTGAGCTAAACAAACCAAAAGACGATCTTAAAATTTGCTTCAAATGGACGGCTTGGTAACTAAGGAGAGATAACCAAGACCATGCTGAAAATGGGACCATAGGCCCACGTCAGTGAAGATGTGAAAATATGTTTAGCTTGTTTTTAACCAATTTGACTTATTACTATAACAATAATGACAAGGAAACCAAAGAATGATTATGAAACTAGGCTTACAATATTAAACTTAAAATATGTTGTATAGACCTCTTGGGAGGGCAGTTAGAGGGTCTTTTTCAGATTCAAGACAAATTAAACTAATAGGAGTAAAAATGACAAACAAATACTGAATTTGTTAAAAATCAAAACACTTTGTTAAATCAATTTCTAATAGATCATTAAGCATGAAATGGCCTATTTCACCAACTTCTCATGCTAAAAAAATTTAAATCATGAGAAAGTTCAGATTTTTGTTAAAAATCCAAACACTTTCAAATCAATTCCCAATGTATCAATCAGCACGCAACTCTGTTCGACTTGGTATTCCATCAACTCCCGCCTCTTATCCTATACACGCAAGCAGGCTGGTAGGTATCCGATATTTATCACTGTTTACGCTGATCACATGGCATGCGAGCTTGGCCTACATTGTGCTGTAAGCATTAATGTTCTCTGACTATGTAGACCCTCTGCAGTGTGAACTTCACCAGTAGATAGGTCATGAATGATATACCAGCCTACCGCATGACAGGGATCTGTTAGTTCAATCCCCAAGTGCACAGTTCAATCACAGTTCAACTTGTATATCTGTGTTTCCATTGTTCAATGTATGTGTATAGTGTGAAACTCATCCCTAGGGTCAAAACAGGTGTAACTACATGGATTGTGTTTATTGAACTTGGTATTGAGAAGTGGTGTTGTTGATGTAAGAACTGATGGTGGGCTTGGGTGGCTGTATGACTTAAATATTTTATCATATAAGTGGTCTGAAGATTAATAGTATGGTTTTTACCACACATAACTTATTATTATTAAATAATTTACATTTGATGTTTAATCGAAAGATGTTTTTGGCATTGCTTGGGAAAATCTTATGAAATGTAGGCAATAAAGTGTTGTAGCGAACAATTGCGGTAAATAATGATTTCAAATTCTTGAATTAAGTCATCCTGGGGTGGTATGATCAGATACGGATAAAATCATCAAAATATGTTTTTCACACCAGGTTTTTGTATAAATCAGATTTAAATCTTGTAAAATAGTGTCAAAAGTTGCTGGCCTTTTGCTTAGTACTACATGCAGCGGTGGCTTAAAGTCCTATGATATGATGACAATTTAAACCCGATGACAAATTGGGCTCAAACAGATGGGAATCTTGTGATGATTGTACCAAATGTCTATTTCATTGTCAGAATGGAGGTTAAACAGTCGTGTTCGTGTTATATAATGTTACATTGAATAGACATTGGGAAGACCATATGTGAATTTGACTCTCTAAAGTTCTGGAGCAGATCTTTTTTTTTTTTTTTCTTACTTGGGACTTTTTCATTATTTTGTTCTATGTGGGTGTTTTTCATAGAAATGGTTTGAGCAATTTGATATAATATTATGATGCTATATAAATTTCACTTTTCAGATTTTTTTTTAACAAAAGCATCCGCCTTTAAGAAAATGCAGATATCTGGTCTGAATGCCATGAAAATAGTTGATTGTGGCTATTCTCAAAATATCATGCTCAAAAATATGCACTTTACAATGCCTATATCTGTTGTAAATTTTGACAAAATTAAATATATAGGCCTATCTGTTAAATTAAATTTTGGCAAAGTTAAAAATATTGATCCATCGGACAAGTATTGCACTTGGGCTTCAGCCTAAGTTTTTTTTTTTTTTGATTGCGAAGGGGGTAAGTTCTGTATTTGTTTCCCTTTTTACGGGAGGCGATTGCAATTGCAGTTTTTGTTTCAACCAAAAGATACATATCTCAATTTATATTCTAAATCAATCATTTTATGTCTTTCCAGGTGCTAGTTCTAGGCATGATCACCGTGGAGCTGTTTGGTTTCATGGGTCTCATCGGTATCAAGTTGAGCGCTATCCCAGCAGTCACCTTGGTTATTTCGGTTGGTATCGGCGTGGAATTCACTTTGCATATGTGTTACGTAAGTACGACTTTATATTA